>SNQJ01S0045259.1:0-12098 GCA_010110895.2 Picea sitchensis | reverse complement strand
CAATTAGAATATATTGCCTTATGATGTAGGAAATCACAATTATGAAAAATGATTGATTGATTCAAAATTTTTAATATATCTTTTAAGAGACCTATTTTAGTTTTCAAAATTTACCTGATAAGTATATTAGGGTGATAGTGTGTTACAGGTGGATTGTGTTAGGAGTTACATGGTTAGCAGGGATAGTGTGTTTGAAGTTATAATGGTTAAGGGTCAATGTGTATTAGGGTGTAATTTTACCAAGAGTTATCATGGTTAGAATGTATAGTGAGTTTGAGGTCATAATGGTTAGGGTCAAAGACACAATCACCTCTAAGACAATTATGGAAACACTAGGATGCATTGAAATACCCTTATGAATATTTTATAAAATAAATAAAAGAAGAACCGTATTATTGTAAAAAGGCACTCAAAAAACCTTATTGGAAATTCAGAATTCGAAATCTAGTTAAATTCCTAGAGTCAGAGTTTATTCAAGAATAGTTATGACAATAACAAACATAATTTAGCATCCAACCATTCTATTGCTGCTACAAGCCTAAATGCACATGAAGAGATAAATGTTGAACAACTTACACGGGATTTGAAGTCTTTATAAATTAAAATCTACTATCAATAACAATAGAAATATCAACATTATTGTTAATTAAATGAAGAGGTGAAATGGTTCATTATTAAAAGACACAATGGTTCATTGTTAAAAAGACACAATGGTTCAACAACAGTTGGAAGACTATATAAACATAAAGGTTTTGTGGAAAGAAGGTGTCTCTGAGGTTTAATTAATAAGATCAAATCAAAATCAGAGTCCAAGTAAGAAATTAAATAGGCTCATGAAGTGAGGGTGGAAGGGAGGATTGCATTCCTCTACAGGTTGAAGCCTGAAACAAGGGGGTTGGTGCTTCCTAGAGTTGGTGCTCTAAACAAGGAGTTGGTGCTCTAAATAGGGGGTTGGTGTCTCCTTGAGTTGGTGCTCAAAAGAATAGAGATTGGTGTCTCCTACACATTGTAACTTGTACTTTTTGTGATTGTTATAATTAATTTCTATTTTCAGTACATTCTTGTTGATCAATTGTTGTGATTAATAAGTTTAATAATTAATTATTATAAAAATATTGAAAAAGAGGCAATACTGATTCACCCCCCCTCTTAGTATTGGCCAATATTTCAACAATTGGTATCAGAGCATGTTCCTTCATCACAGTCTAACTACTTGAAGGCAGATTCTAAGAAATCTAATGGATCAACAAGAAGGAATGTCCTCCAATAGAGCACCACTGTTCAAAGGAAATGATTATGCATTCTGGAGTATAAGGATGAGAAGTTACTCGATGGATCTTGGATGTGATTTTTGGATATATGTGGTAAATGGTTACACTGCACCAACTGCTGCACCTTTAGATGCTGCTGCAAAGAAACTCTGCAATGATAATTCAAGTGCTATTAATGCAATTATGTGTGGATTAACAAATCCTATATTTATAAATGTGATGCACTGTAAATCGAAAAAAGAAATCTGGGACAAACTTAAAGTCATCTATGAAGGACATTTTAAAGTCAAACAAGCCAAAATTCAAACATACGAAGGGTAGTTTGAAAGTCTTAAGATGAAAGAGGAAGAAAACATTGCCGAATATTTTCAAAGAGTGGATGAAATAGTCAATTCAATCAGAGCACTGGGAGAAGAATTAAAAGACAAAATTATTGTCCAAAAGGTGTTGAGATCATTACCAATGAAATATGATGCTAAGTTATCTACCTTGGAAGATCGAGAATACCTTGGCAAACTTACAATGGATGAACTTCATGGGATTCTCATAGCCTATGAAATGAGAACCAGGCAAGAAAAGTCATAAAAAAGGGAAACAACCCTCAAAGCATAAAAAAAAACTAAGAACCATGAGCCCATGCCAAATGAAAATCACTCAGACATATCAGATGAAGAAGAATCCAATTTTATAAGGAAACTCCAGAAGGGGACTGGGAAATATAAAGGGAAGTTACCCTTCAAATGATTCAACTGTGGAAAAGTTGGGGCATTTTTCCTCCAAATGTCCCTATCCCAAGCATGTGGATAGTGATGATGAAGATACTTATAATCATAAAGAACTTAAGAAGAGAAAAACTGGAAACAAAAATAAATTCTTCAAGAAAAAGAAGAACTTCTACTCCAAAGAAGACAATAGTTTATCTGACATGAGTGAAGATGACATGACATAACTAAGGTCGACGGAGGCGGCTATATGGTAAAGTCGTTCTTGCAATGAAGGTCAGGTTTGTGCTCAAACCCGAGCAAAGACGTGGTCTAGTCGTAGAACAAAGATTAACTGGGCCAAGCTCGCATACCTTTTGTCCCCCCTTCTCTACATAATTATGGCAGAAACGCTTGGTAGGTAGCTGGAAAAGGACCGAACCTACAAGGACATTACTGGCATCAAAGTGGCTCGGGGGACAAAGAGAATAAATCACTCCCAATTCGCTGATGACACTCTCCTCATAGGAGGTGCCTCCATTGTCATACCTAAGAGATTAAAAAATGCTCTAGATAATTTCACCCAAGCCTCGGGAGCCCTCATAAATAGTGCCAAATCCAATGTATACACTTGGAACATTCCCACAAGAACAACTCACCTAATAGCAAACGTCTTCCATTTTCCTCTGATAGAAAAATGCAAAACCTTCAGATACCTTGGCATCCCAATCTGTCTTAAATCTCTTCCTAATACAGCTTGGAACCAAATCCTAGATAAAATAAAAAACAAGCTGGACCACCGGGGCGCCTTCTGGCTCAATCTGGCTCAATCTGGTCGACCGAATTGTGCTATTAAAATCAGTCCTCTCCGCTCTCCCCATCTTTCAATTTTCCTCTCTTTTTGCACCCCAGAGCATTAAAACCTCAATCTCCTGTCTCCTAAGATGCTTTCTCTAGGAAGGAGGAAAGAATGAAACAAAAAATTTCCACCTTGTCAACTGGGATATTGTTAAACACCCACAAAAAAATGGAGGCCTAGGCATAAAAGACCCTACCCTCTCCAACTTGGCTATGGGAGAAAAAATATTATGGAATCTTATTTTGGGGAGGAAGGACTGGTGGAAAACAACTCTCTTGAAGAAATACCTAGTAGGGGACAGACTCAGGTGTTTAGAATAGCATCACTCCCTGAGAAATGGCTCTCCAATCGGGAAGCTTCTTTCTGCCTCCATCCCCTTCATTAAAAGGCAACTCACCTGGATTCTTGGGAATGGCATGAAGATCCTTATTGGAGCAGAAAACATCATGGGAAATAATCCTCTCTTGCAACACATTCAACTTCAACCTCTCATTAACTAGCTAGAATCGCAAGGAAAAAAATACATCTAGGATATCTCTTCCTGGAACGCTAATTCGGGCGACTGGATAGGATGGAACCTTCAAAATATTCCAAGAAATATTCAGGACGCAACCTATCAGTTGCAAATCCTATTGAGTGGTTGCACCCCCATTTGCAACATGCTAAAATATGTGAGAGGTTGGGGCAATGGTATTTACTCAGTTAAGCAAGGATATTCACAACTTCTCTCCCAAACAGATCTCCCCCACAAAGATAAGATCTGGAATTCCCTCTGGAACAACGACAATCCTCCTAAGGTAAATTCTTTTTGTTGGATAGTGGCGCATGGCAAATTACTTACATGTGAAAATCTTCTCGAAAGGAACATACACGGCCCTTTCAGACGTGAGTTGTGTCGCAATGCACAAGAAATCTCTCAACATATCTTCCTTCATTGCCCCTATGCTACCTCTGTGTGGAAATCAACCCTCCAAGGTCTCCACAACAAAATCAGATGGTCGTCCCAACCAAGAGAGATTTTTTCAATTTGGCAATCCCTATATCGTGGCTCCCTCAAGAATAAGCCTCTCTTCAAAGACTTATTTAAAGCCCTACCTAAGTATATTTGCTAGAAAATTTGGCTCTCTCAAAATAGGGCCATATTTTCCAACCTCCGCTCCTCCCCAGTTCTTGTAGCTAAAAAATCCACCGCCCTTATGATTGAATTCTTTCTTTCCAATTCCAAACCCATCTCCTTCACCCCCTCCTCCACATTAGAATTTGATTGGATCTCCACTTTTTTTCCCCTGCACCCCTCTCATTTTCCACCCCCCTCTCTAACGAGATCTTCCTGGCAGCTTCATGAAGACTTTGAGTTCTTACACTGGCGCAATGAGCAACAAACACATACTCTCTACTTCGATGGAGCATCAAAGGGAAACCCCGGGGTGGCAGGAGCGGGAGGGGTCATCATTTTCCCACGAGGAAATCAAACACTCGCCTTCCATTGGAGCCTTGTAATTGCATCCAATAATCAAGCCGAAGCTTATGCTTTGTATCAAGGCCTTCTCCTCGCCAAAAATATGAGCATCCACTCCCTTTCGTTCATAGGCGATTCTAAGATAATTATAAATCATGTTCGCAAAGGCTCCTACCCCATGAATATCCACTTAAATGCCATACTCCAATGAATCTCGACAACTATCAAACACTTCTCTAATATTTCCCTCTTCCACGTCCTTAGACGCAATAATCAAATGGATGATACCCAAGCAAACCTGGAAATCGCTCTGGAGCTGGGTTTGCTGGTTGTCAATGGACTCACACAACACAGACCCATCCCATGATCCAGTCACGCACCCGACAAGATCTTGAATTTTGGCAGCCAACTCACTTGTCCGCTCAACTCGACACTTGGACTTTGAATCTGGCTACCAGCATGAACTCTTCACGTCACAACAACTCTCCCATGACTCCGCCACTTGGCACATGCATCCGGGCCCACAAGATGCTATACCTCACCTCTCGCCACCTTGACGCTCCCTCCTTCATCTCAGCACGTGCCACTCTACACACACCATCCATCTCCCCCGGCCTGGGAGGTCACTTCAACATTCTTCTCGCTGCTTGAGAACATGGTAACAAGACCTGGAGTGGGATGAATTCACTCAGCATGACTCTAGGGGTTTACTATCCATTGAATTTCGGTAATGCGAGCAGTACCAGGATCAACAAAGGGCATGGTAGCAGCTCGTGTGTTCATTCAAAAACGGGAAATCGAAATCGTCCTTTGAATCTTGCGCATATGGTGGAGCATATTAGAGGACGAATGGCATATCTCTTGGATCTATTTCATACTCCATAGAAGAGAGCATATTCTACCCCTCCTTCGATTGTGGATACATGCACTTGCATAATTCAGACAAGCAACGAAAGCAACCCCAACAAAATGAGGAGCACATGCAACCAACGAACCATCTCAATGGAAGAGCATGAGGAATTGGTGAATACGGTGCAAAACCTGCAAATTCAGCTCAGAGCCCTCTCATCTCAAGTCTTAACTGTAACGAAAATCACCATCCATCACCGAGGAGAACATAAACAAACAAGGGATGAATATGAGGCGTTAAGGCAACAAATAGAAATTCTTCAGTTTGGGGCTGGTCCTGCTTCACATTTGACCTCCCCAGTAACTTCTGCAGCTATATCCGATGAATCTTCTTCTCCAGGACCTCGACCACGATTGGATCTAAATCTACGGATTTCAGCAGAAGGAGAATCCCCATCACCGGACGCGAACAAGATTTAAGTATATGCTCTGTTTAATAGTTTTTTTGTTAGGTACTTACTGTAAGATCTTTATTGTAAAAGCTCAAGTCGGGTTTAGCATAGCAGAAAATCCTGCCTCCGCTCACCACATACCTACTGGGAGCATACAAGGAGGTGAATTTTGTAATTACAACTCCTACAACTCAACTCTTTTACTTCTTTTGTGATTATCCGCAACTCTTTTAATATAAATTTTCTCTAGTTTTTGTTAAAAAAAAAAAGATGACGTGACATAATTTTTATTTATGGGCATAGAATCTCAAAATAAAGTTGCTGATGATATTGAAGAAAACTCTGAAGTTGAAAGAGAAGTAGACCTTGAAGGATAACTTATTAGTGCTCTTGAATAATTGAGGAAGTATATAAAGAATAATAAGTCATTGAAAGAACAACTAGTGGAATATGAAGGGAAAAAAATCAAGAGAAAAGGAAGTTTCAAAAACTATCAAAGAATCAGAACAAATTATTATTGACTTGAAGACTGAACTCCAAGAAGCCAAAATAATTGAATAAGTCATTTTAAAACAACTCAATGATAAGCAACAAGATTGTGAAAATCTAGAGGTTGAAATTGTGCTTCTAAAAAGGGAACTTGAGAAAGGGAAGAACCACTCAAGATTTGAAAACAACTCAAAAAACTTGGACAATATTCTTAGCAGTCAAAGATCACCAAGCAATAAGACAAGGTTGGGTTATGACCAAAATAATTTTAACAAAGGATCTAACTCTACATCTCAGGAAACTAACAAAAATACAAAAAGTTATGCAACATCCCTTCATAGCTCTCTCAATTCCGATGGTGTGTTCGTAGCAATTGCCACTTTATATTGTCGGGAGAACGACAAACATCGAACTCCCTCAAACGTCATTTCACACGACGATCGGTTTTCTGATGATACAAATATCGTCTCTTTTGTGACGTTTCATGCGGACATCTATCGTCTCAGACTTCATTGTCCAATCCCACTATGGATGTCGCTACAATGACGTCGAGACATCTCATCTGTGATGCTGCACCTGCGACGTTGACGCCATGGAAATGACGCTAGGAATGTCAGAAGACCGACAAAAGGTAATGTTGGTCTTCAGACATGTATGCTATAATGACAACGTATCACCTACGACGTTGACACCATGGCAATGACGCTAGGGACATCGAAAGATCGACATAAGGTAATGCCGGTCTTCATTCGTGTATGCTATATCGACGACGTCTCACCTGCGACATTGACACCATGGCATCGTCTCTATGGACGTCGAAAGAAAAACGAAAGGTAACACCGGTATTCCGACGTGTATGCTATATCAACGACGTCTTACCTGCGGCGTTTACGCTATGGAAACAATGATAGAGACGTCAGAAGACCGACGACCTGTAGGTGTTTTAAAATAAAAATAAAAAACAAACAAAACGGTATCAAAGGGGCAACAAAGCATGACATTTGAAAATTTCCTCCAATCTAGAATACAAGGTTCGCTAATGGCTCTAAATATGAATACTTTATAGAAATAAATATCCAAGTGAAGTATGTCCAAGTCTATCACTAGATCCTTATTTGACTTCTCCACTGTCCTCATACCCTTATAAGAAAACATCCCATTAACACAATTTAACAAAATAATAAATTGTGAAACAAAGTAATTTAACAAATCAATGAGTGAATAAGGAAGGAGAATGAAGGTAATACCTCACAACCATACTAGCTTAAAACTTAATAATAAAATTCAATAATCAATATGAGATCTCAAGCTTATGATCACTAGGATGGACAGTGATTGAACTTCCTTTGAGTTAATATATTATTTCCCCTACACATATAATACACAACGGTGATAACAACATTATAGAATCTAGTAAATTAAAAGATCGACATATGAAAATATTACTCACTAAACCCATTTCTTTCCCACTCTCTTAGAGTCATGAAGATTTTTCTCCCATATGTTTGATGATACAACAAACTAATATAGCTTAGGTCGTTACAAATGAAAAGTAAGAAAACAACATGGGCTCAATAAATGAAGGAAATAAATTTTAAAAACCTTTGAGGAGATGCATGTAGGTCAATGTAATAATGTTTCATCAACAAGCATTCCTTAACAATACCATGGAAACTATTAAAAAACGAACTAGAAGGATTGAGAGATTTGAGACTTGCAACACATCATTCAAGCACTAGAAATGGTAAGTTAGCCAAGCTAGATCATCCCAGAAAAGCAACAGATTGCTTAGGGAGGCTATGAGCCAAAAAATGAAAGAAATGATTAACCCACTCCATAATAAATCACAAGAGAAAAATAACCAACCTCTTGAGTTTGCAATGAATCCAATAGATATCCAAGAAAGATGTTGATATGTTTTTTGATTATCCATTGGCAATGCCAATGGATTATGAAGGCCAATGCATGCTTCTAAAGGAAAAACTCATTTTCTCTCACTAAAATCAATTTCTAGAGATGTATATGATTACAACATCCTTGGTTGTCAACAATGCTTCACCACATCTGAAAAACAACCTACAAGTAAATAAGCTAGAGAAAGAAATAATGGGCATCGAAGAATGAAGAAAGATGTTAAGGAGAGAAATGCCTTTCCTCTTAAAGATAAAGAAGGAAAATGCATGCCAAAGCATGCAACGCCCTCCCAAACAATGAGTTTTATCCTTGTAAGGATAAATTTAGTAAAATGAATGCATAACTATTGTTTCGAGGATAAAATGCACTAGTTGTTTCCTTTCCCATTCACCCCAGTGCATCCAACAATCTCTTTTGTCTTGTTGGATGTTTTCCTTCCTTCAGTATGGTCTAGTGAAGTCTTAGAGAAGAAAAAGTGCAATGTCCCCTTGTGCAAGCAACAAGCTTGGTTACCCCATCAATTCATTATCTCTCTTAATATATTTTAGTCCCTTCGATGGTGTCTAGTGGAGTTTGAATAGACAAAAACACATTGTTGGTTTAATAAGGGTGAAAATTTTCTTATCTACTAGTGCACACTCCCTCTTTATGCATAATCATCCCTCAATTGGGTCCATCAAGGTACAATAGCCTAAAATGCATAGTTGGGCTTTCCAAGTAGCATCTCTACCTTCTTTGGTAGTGAAAATTACTTGTTTTTGGACTTCAACGAGGTTCGGTGGGGTCTACATCAACAAAATGCATGGCTTATCTCTAGATAATGTTCCTTCCTCTAGTAATTTGCACTAGCTTCTCTCTCCCAACTAGTGTTTCACATCCTCTAGTAGTGTGTTTCTATTCCCATATCTTTTCCACCTCCATGTTGAGTCTAGGGAAGGATTGAGAATGGATGTTAGCTATTGGTTACCTTTCTTTTCTACCAAAGACTTTTTCCCAATGTGTGTAAGTTCTAGGAACCGTTTCACTTTGTTGTGGAGTTTCATTGGGGCACTAAGTGATAGGTAGGTGAAATATAAGTGTATCCACACATTCGTCTGACTCAATTTCATACAAATCGACTAGATACATGGTCTATCTAGTTTCCCATATATAAATGTTAAAATAATTTTAAAACATGACAAAATTTTAATTAAACGACATGTTTTGACCCCAGGAACCCATCATGGGTTTGTGTGAATATTTGTGCATCTTGGGAAAAAATGGAGGTTAAGAATTCATTTAGAATGATAGATTACATATGAAATGTCTACCTGCAAGGCCTACTTGGTTCTTGGACCAAGTATTCTCAATTTATTAACGATATGACAAGAAATTAATTAAAAAGTAGGATTTTACAGAAAAAACATTATAAGGGTTAGCGAATTCTAAAAGCATTTGAACACATAATGAATCACATTGGAAGAATTAATTCATTTTAAGTTGATAAAAAATCAATGATTCCCTTCCCTTGACATTTTCATTAGTGGATACAGGGCTTTTAGCATGGATAAGACCTTTTACATAAATGTGTGTTTTGCCTTATGAAACAATGTTGCATTTTTTAGTGTAGTGTAACTAATCTCTAAATAAATCGAAAGGAATCTCTAGACACAACTCAAATTCCATTATTTTTAACTCTTCTCATGCTCATGAAACTTCTTGATTTCCTATTGCATGTGAACAACTTCACAATTAAAAACATGCGAGCACATCAATTGGCATCAAGCATTGACTCATAGTTTCTCATACGTGGTAACTAATGAAACTTGATAATAAGTGTACATATGGTATCTATGAATTGAAATTTATATTCATGCATGTGATAATCAATCCAATTTGATGATAGGTACGCCGACAACTAGTGATGAAGAACTTAATAGTAGGGATAATAACATAGTTGGGCATAAGTATTTGGTTGCAATGTAGGATTATGCGTTCTTTGATTTCCATGATTTATATTCTTAAGTGTAAGACTCTTATCACTTCATGAACGCCATTACCATGCCACTAATGTGAACCACTTGAGGATCCTCCATAGCCAAGGAAAGTCAATCCCCACAACAAATTACCAATGCATAAGCCACTCATTAAAATCCTCTTGATAAAATAGGTTTGAAATCATCAAAGCTAATCAAGACAAAAGGCTTCAAAACACTTAAGAGATCATTAATTTTGTCTAATCATCCAACCAAGCTAACAACATGCTTTTATAATTTAGTATCCATCAGGTTCCAAAAGCCAACAAGACATCGATCAAAACAAGCACACTCCATAGTTTCCCATGTTTATTAGAATACAAGGTTTCCTTCAAATGTATGTATCAATCCCACGCAAGATTGGAGTGCATATTCAATATTTGAAATGTAAAATAAGTGCATGATAGATTTATCAATCTCTCATTCATTGGAGGGCTCTCATCCTCTTCAATTCCTATTCTGCACAAACTCTTAGTTGCTAGCCTTGAAACTCATGACACCTATAATGGAAGAAGGGTGTCATGAAACCTAAAACCCAATTATTTATTATTGTTGGAAATTGGGGGAAGCAAGTAAGAAAACACGAACAACAAGTTGTTTTCACTTAACTAGGCCCCAAAAATAAGCCTAAAGTGATCTAGAAAGCAATTTGAGCAAACTTCTAGAAGTTCGTCAAATGAAAGTCCTTTATTTTATGGGTCAAAACAGATCACTAATAAGTTGTTGTATCCATGAGATGACTCAAAGGTAAAAATGAACTATGGGAATGGATATCGTAAGACAAATATGAAACAAACATAACAAAATATGATCTTATTAGGATGGATGGTAATAATACATGCTCCATGATCTGGAACAATGCCTAGAAAAAATGAGGCATAGTACAACAACACTATTTATGGAAATTTTTCTTAGTTCATTTGGCCTTATTCTAGGAGGACCCCTAGCAGTAGATGCATGAACTAACGCTTCATCAATCCCTACTGGAAACTAAGGTTTCTTTCACTCAATACAAATGGACTCGTATCTACCATTACTGGATGCAAGGAGGGAACATGGCAAGTAATAAATAGATGATATATCTAAATAAATTATCACATAGCAAACCCCACATTAATAAATAATCACATAACAATTCATAAACATTAAACATAACCATAAATTATGGCTATATAAACTATGCTGAAAGGAGAAATCACACATGATTTGATGAAATGGTCGGCACAGTTGGAATGGTTTCCCCCACATGTTTCTCTTCAGTTGTATGACCCTCTGTTTGTATTGAGCTTCCCTCACTCGACGAAGAAAGATCTTAAAGTACCTGCCAAAATCATTCAACCTCCATAAATATCTACAAAATTAATACAAGTCATATTTGTAGCGCATTATTACTCTAAGATGCATTTTTATGAGAGTGTCAAAACATACATGAATGAGCTCCTCTTGGTTTCAAGAATAATTTATTGCAGCCACGTGTCTAATATTTGATCAAACTACCTCCCTTGATTTGAAGTAGCAACAACGAAGTCAACATTGACTTTGTTGGATCGAGGGAGGTTTGCTCCAAGATTAAACAACTCCAATAAATTATTCTCTACTAAGCATGGCCAACCACGTGAAGGTGAAATCTCTTATGGCCCTTCCCCCCCTTACATCACTCTCAATTCCCCAATACCCAACATATAAATCTATTGAAATATTTACAACAAAAACAAACATATATACAGACCAATATTCACTATTGTTTACAATGAAATAAAATGTTTCCTTGATCCATTTGGAGTGAGCTCAATTCTCCTACGAGAAAAGTAACAACTATTCCATAACATCATACACTACACTAAAACACTTTACATCTAAAACTAGAGAATGAAATTTGATGTGAAAAGAGGCTTTATTCTATTCCATCATATGACTTGGTTGGAGTATTAAAATGCACTTGTAAACATCATATAGCTCATCCCACTTTGATATATAAGTGAAAACATGTTATTTTTCCAATATTTAATCATAAACTCACTCAAAATACTAAAATGAATGTTTTGGAAAATAATAGGTCTAAACTCATATGTAATCATGAAAATGGTCT
>SNQJ01S0045258.1:15537-40077 GCA_010110895.2 Picea sitchensis | reverse complement strand
ACCATTCAGTTCTAGTAGTGCATAGCAAACAAAATCATGTTGCTAAGCATGCTGCAAGCTCTATGCAAACAAGAATTATGAGCACCTTTAAGAATATTACATTGATGGTTAAGTGATGGAAACTTCATTCATGACAAGTGAATATTTATCTAAATCTAGAAGTTTTGATACTCCATCGCTATATTTCAAACATTGATTCATTTTCTTATGCACTGTTCAATTCATCTCATGCGTGCAATGCATGCTCTAGGAGTATGGGTGTTGTGTTTGTTTTTGTGTTATTTTAATTTGGTGCCTCATGGTTGTTGTTTTCATTATGTTATGTATTGATGCTCTAACATTTGATTAAGGAATAAAATTTTGATTCATTTCTCATACATGTTAGTGATGTTCCTAGGGTCATGGGCCTTGTGTTTTTTTTTTTGTTCTTAATTTGGTGCCTCATGGCTACCACTTTCTCTTTGGCATGGATGGAAGTTCTAGTGTTTGTTTGAGGAAGAAGATACAGTTGAATATTCTAACATTTGATCTCAAGAAGAAAGTAGAGATGAATATTCTAACATTTGATCTCAAGAAGAAAGTAGAGTTGAATATTCTAACATTTTATCTCAAGAAGAATATAGTGTTTTGTTCTACATGCATCCCTGATAAGTGTTCTACATACAGTGGATGCCCTATATATTATTAATGAATTTTTTCTAGAAGCAGTGATTGAAAGTGGTAAACCATCTCTTCTTGACCCATACAAGTTTCATGTTCCATGTCGATTCTAAGACACACTAGAGAAATCATAATATCTCAAGATATCTATATAAAAAGGGAGGAGATAAATCTTGTATGGGTCAAGTAAAGAGGGCTAACCACCTTTAACCACCACTTCTGGTATTTTTCATGGAGAATCTGTGGAACATTCTTTGTATGCAAAACATTTATTAGGAATACTTGCAAACAAGGACACTATCTTCTTCCTAAGATCAAACACTAGAATTCCCAAAACTATGTTCTTCCTCAGCCAAATGCTAGAATATTCGTCCATATTATAGATAAAGTGATAACCATGAGACACCAAATTAACAAAGAAAAAAAATAAACACAAGGCCCATGACTTCAGGAACATGGCTCGCACTTATGAGATAATGAACAAATGTTTTATTCCTCAATTAAATGCTAGAATCTCCAACCACAATATAGAGAAAGCAACAGTCATGATACGCCAAGTTAAAAATGCAAAAACCAAATGCAAGGCCCATGACCTCTAGAGTGAGATTTGCTCATATGATAAAATGAATTGATCAACTCATGAGAAAATAAATCAATGTTTCAAATAGAGTGGTATAGTATCAAACATTTCAAATTTAGATAAATATTCACTTGACCATCAATGTAGTTTTATCACTTGAGCATCAATGCAATATTCCTGAAGATGCTCAATTATACTCCCCATAAAACCTTCTTATCGACATGATTGTCTCTACTTTGCGTTACTGAAAGTGATTTGTGAGGTAACCATCATAAGGGTGCTTATAGAAACAACTTTCACTTTGCTACCAACTCTTCATAATTCCGACTTGGTTCTTTTTTGTAGTGAACTATTATACAAGTGATCTATTTAATAACAATTTGGGATTCTCAAACTTGTAGATGGTATGGATGGCATATGTTTTGTATGAACCAATCACACTTCCGAAATATATTTGGTTGTTTATGGTATTGACTATTTTCACAAGCCATTGAATCACATCTAAGCATGGAAATAGTTATGTTTTGCTTCTAGTGAGGCCTAATTGGTTTGAAGAAATGAAACATCTATTTTTACCTTGAAGTGTCTTCCTATTAGGTAAGTATGCCATTGCTTCATTTCATGTAGTATAGCTAATATTTCCATCTTGTAAATGGGGTTAAGGGACTTTCCTTCTTGTATTAAAACTACACCAATGACATGCTTTGGTGCATCACAATCCACAATAAAGGCTTTGTGAAGTTAGGTGGCTAAAACAAGAGTGCTACACATGGCCTCCTTAAGTTTCTCAAAAGCTTTAGTTGCATCTTGAGTACTAGAAAAGGCCTCCTTCTTCAATAATGATTTTAGAGGCACTCTTATTTCACCATAGTTCTTGAGAACCATGTCTTAATATTCCTTCAACCCTAAGAATCCCTTAATATTCCTTAAGGTTTTAGGAATTGACCATTCTTCCATAGCTTTAATTTTTTTAGGGTATAGCTTTATGCCTTCATGAGATACAATATGTCCAAAATATTCCATTTTGTGAACCTTAGATGAACAATTGAAATGCTTAGCATATAATTGTCGTTCCTTCAATAGTGGCAAGGGCTCGAAAACAAAATTCATCAACTTTGAAATGTGGAAGAAGCATTAATAAGGCCACAAGGCATCACCAAAAGGTCACAATGAACTTTATCTATTCTAAAGTTTTTTGGGAGAATATATTTTTCCCTTATTCTAATTTGATGATATCCAAGACAAAGATCCAATTTCATAAAGAAAACCACTCCATAACTACAATTTAAACTCTACTATTTCCATGATAATAACTACCATTTCATAAAGAGACAATACCATTTCCAACATATAACTACAATTTAAACTTTAGCACCCATAAAAATTCTCAATCTAAATGTAATTAATACCACAAAAATTTTACGAATCAAACATCCAGGATGCGACTATAAATATGACAATCGTAAATGAATTAAAATCAATAATGACAGAAAGTTTTAAAGCAACTAAGCATATCAAGACGTCGGTCAATTAGTTTTGCTATGAACATATAAAAATACAATTCCACCTTCTACGTTTGTAAAATCTTACGGTGCATTAAACTACCAATTAGCATGCATCGAACTCAGCAGCTGCCCCGAAAGTGATGTTTAGCAGGCAACTAAAAACAAAGATTCTAGCAATCAAATCTTCCATTCTTTTAAATTTTTATTTAACTTCTTCCTAAAGTTTGATTTTATTTTAAATCCTTTTAATTTATTTAATATTTTAACTAGTACCTTAATTAAAGTTTGTCTAGAACTTGGGCTTAGACTTTTGTTAGTCTTTATAATTAATAATGTATTGTTTAATTAATTATTTTGTTCTAACAAGGTCTAATCACTTCAACGTTTTCTAGGCCACCTAGATTTATTGACTCAAGTTTTTAATTATGCGACGTGCCCATCGAGATGCACCTCTGTGCTCCAAGGGTGCCACTCGCCTTAGATTTGTTTTGGAAGTTTGTCTGACCCTTGGAGTCAACACTCCACTTGTTCGACCTTGTGAGAGACTAAGGGATTCTAAGGAATAAGGACTATGCCTTATTGTACGTCCCTTAGAAATATTCGTGAGCGACTGACTTAGTCTGCCCTCACGACATTGTGGAACTCTTGAACTAGGTAATCGTTAACCTACCATTCAGGAAACAATGAGAGTGCTAGTAGGCTGTGACATAGACGCTGCCACACCTCTCCCTCAAATGTATGGCTTATGTGCATGGCCCCTTTACTCCTTATGTGAGTCAGATTACCAAGAATCATCAAGCCTGCATCCACTGACAAAAATAGTGTCAATAATCCATATACATAAATCATACTGTAATCTATCATATATCACATGTGTGTAAAATGAAATACTCAATAAAAATACAATCCACTTCTTGACTCAATCCAGAGTCCAAGGAAGTCCATCGATGCCATCAACATTCATAACCTGGCATGTGTCCTGTACACTTAGGACAACTCGTCAATAGTATCTACCAATATATTATATATCAAAATAACAATAAGTCACAACACATCATCATCACCATATATAATCCATAATCAAAGCGAAATCATAATATACCATAACTGGATCATTTGCACGCAAGTGTCATTAAAGAATATGTCAATAAAAGTGGGCTCAGTAGAGCGGGATGTTACATAGAAGTTTTGTTAATATGTGCTTAATGATATTATGTGTACTACCATATTCAATCAACATTATTACATTCTATTTCTTGATATAGCTCAGTACCTTGAGAGTTTGTGGAGCTCTAATGCGTGCAAAAGTATGACAAGATATGGTGGGAATAATCTTTGTTGGTTCTAGACCTTGAGAATGTTTTAGATCTTATTCTTCTTTCTCTTCACAATCTATGTAAAAGTGATTTTTTCTCACCATACTTATACACCTTATTGTAATTTTTATTACAATTGAAACATAGACCCCTTGCTCTTCTTTCATCCATTTGTTGAGGTGTCAACCCTGCAGGTTGATTAAGGTTAGTATAAGCAATATTGTGATAGATATAGGTGTTAATGATGTAGTATACCTAGAACAGTTAATAAAACAAACAAATATACTGTGCAAGTAATAGGAACATCAAATATAGAGCATAAATATAATATTGTTACCACATAAAGCTTAGTTCACTTGCCTCTTCGAGGGGGCAACCTCCAAATGAGCAAAGCTCTCTTACAATAATCCTAAACAACTTACAATGGAGAGATGCATTCTTTAATTATAGTTCACAACCAAAAATACCATGGGACAATACCAAGGGCCAATACAACGTGCCAATACCATGGGTTATCCATAACTAATTTATAACATTCCACAAACCAACCTCCTAACTACTTGTGGTCCCGATAATAGTGAGGGTTGACCACTTATTACAATGACAAATAACCAATGACTAACTACGAGGGGTTAGCGATGGATCCTAATATGCCCCCCCTTCAAAAGCAGTCGTGTCCTCAACTCTGAAGATGCAGGAATTGTTGCAGGATGGTATCTGGTTCCCATGTTGCATCCTATGGAGATGTGTCCTTCCATTTGATCAACACTTATTTGATAGTGCGGCCCCATAGGTGACGCTTTCACATGTTGAGGTCATATTTGGGCTGCAACCCAATGGAGCCTTCTTCATCTAGTTTAGGTAGGATGGTTTGAATCCAACAATTATGACCCACCACTTTCTTCAAATAGGAAACATGGAACACCATATGTATTTTGGAGGCAGCTAGAAGTGCAAGTTTGTAGGAAATTGGACCAATGCCTTTGAGAATTTGATAGGGGCCATAAAATTTGGGTTCTAACTTGTGATGGCTTGATCTTTGAGCAATGTTTTCTTGTAAGGTTGGAGTCAGAGAAACACCCGATCCCTCTTTGAAAACCCTTTCGGAGCGTTGTTGGTCAACTTGTTGTTCCATATGAGTTTGGGCCAAGTGGAGGTTTTCTTTTAGAGCCGCGAGAGTAATTTCCCTACCTTGCAACAACTTATCAATAGCTTGGACCTTTTATGTGTCTAGAAGATAGGAAGTTATTGTAGGGGGTTGTGGGCCATACATCGTTTCATATGGTTTCATTTCCATGGTTGTATGATAAGAAGTGTTGTACCACCATTATTCTAGTGGTAACCATTGCACCCACTGATGTTGTTTATCTGAAACAAAACAACGCAAATAAGTTTCCAAACACTTATTGACCACTTCTATTTGGCCATCTGTCTGTGGGTGGTATGTTTTGCTCATGTTCAATTGTGTGCCTTGTAATTTGAACAATTCATGTCAAAAGGTGTTGGTGAATGTCGGGTCATGGTCGGATACAATGGATGTGGACATGCTATGCAACTTGAAAATTTGATCAATGAAAACTTGTGCAACTAGAGTTGTCATAAAAGGGTGTGTTAAGGCACAAAAATGTGCATACTTGGAGAGGAGGTCGACCACTACCATTATGGCTAACTTGTTACCTGATTTGGGAAGGCCCACTATAAAGTCCATGGAGATGTCAGTCCAAACATAAATTGGAATGGGTAACGGTTGGAGAGCTCCGGGTGTCTTGAAAGTTTCCCCTTTATGGCATTGACAAATATCACATTCGGTGACAAAGGTGAGGATATCCTTCTTCATAACTTCCCAAAAACAAGAGCGGTGAGCATGAGCATATGTATTTTGGAAGCCCGACTGACCTACAAGAGAAGAAGAATGAAAGTCATTTAAGATCCTTGGATTGAGTGTTGAATCCGGATACAAAACCAAGCGATCCTTATATTTGAGTACCTTGGCTTGCCAAGTATAGTCGGTGTGAGGACTAGTATCAGTTTGAAGCCGCTGAATTATCTGGGAGGTAGTGGGATGGGAGAGCCATTCACGTTGAACTTCATCAATCCAATGAGGGATTGGTAAGTATATAGAAAATATGGAACCTTCATCTTCATATTTTATGGACAACACATCTACCACAACATTATATTTTCCTTTCTTATAGATGATATGATAATCATAGCCCAACATTTTGGTTAGCCAATTATTTTTTTCTGGGGATGACAACCTCTGCTCAAGGAAATACTTGAGACTACGGTGATCGGTTTGATCTGAAAAAGACACCCAAATAGATATGGTTTCCAAGTGTTCACAACATGGATAATGGACATCATTTCCTTTTCATATGTATATTTTCCCAAATTGCGACCACTCAAAGCCTGACTAGTGAAAGAAAGAGGTCGACTGTCTTGGGTAAGAACTGCACCAATGCCAGTGCATGAGGCATTCGATTCGACAACAAAAGTTTTGTTAAATTTAGGGACTGCTAATACGGGGATTAGTACACATTTCATGCTTCAAATCTAGGAAGTCCTACTCAATTGCAGTGGTCCACTGAAATGCATTCTTCTTAAGAAGGTTCATCAATGGACGAGAAATTTTTCCATAATGGTGGAAAATTTTCCTATAATATCTAGTGAGGCCAAGGAAAACTCAAAATATTTGCAAGGTCTTAGGATGTGGCCAATATTTCATAGCTTGAATCTTGTTGGGGTCCACGCATACTCAATCACGACTAGCAATGTGTCCCAAGTATTCGACCTCACTTGCCCCAAAGGAACACTTGGAATTTTTGACAAACAATTGATGGTATCATAACAATTGGAGTAATTTGTCCACATGTTGAAGATGGGAATCCCAAGTGTGGCTGTAAATAAGAATGTCATCAAAGAAAACAAGAACAAAATTTCGAAGGTATGGCTTCAAGAGTTTATTCATGAGACTTTGGAAGGTAGAGGGAGCATTGCAAAGCCCAAAAGGCATTACCAAGAACTCATAATGGCCTTCATGAGTTCTGAAAGAGTCTTCAGAATATCTGCTTCCTTCATCCGAATTTGGTGATAACCAGAGCGAAGATCTAATTGGGTGAAAAAACAAGCACCCTAGAGCTCATCCAACAAATCATCAATTAAAGGAATGGAAAATTTATCCTTAATGGTCAATTTATTAAGGGCGTGAAAATATGGACACATGCGCGACGACCTTATTTCTTTAGGACCATTACAATCGGGGATGATTATGGGCTCGTACTTGGGCGAATTACCCCGACTTTGAATAATTCCTGCACTATTTTTTTGTGTCATTTTCTTGAGAAAAGGGGTACCTATAGGGGCGTACATTGGGGGTTGACTGTTAGAAAGGAGAGGGATGTTGTGATCATGCTCACCTTGACATGGGGGTAATTCTGTGGTTGTCTCAAAAACCTGATGGTGCTTGTCCATGACGATTTGCAGGTTGGGATGGATTTCTGAGGATGATGGCTCTTGTACCTGGATGGAATTAAATTGGTAAATAACCGCATGATGACCTTTCTTCAAGAGTTTCTCCATTTTTTGAGAGATGATAATTTATGGGGACCTAGCATGCAAGACACATAAAGTATAGGTGTGAGCCTCTTGAGTAAATTGTATATATAATTCCTTATAATCCATGGTAATCGGTCCCAGAGTGCGTAGCCATTCAACACCCAAAACAATATCACAACCACCCATGGAAATGGAGAACATGTGAGTCTTTAGGGTATAATCACCCATTTGTAGTTTGACATTCTCATAGTGACCCCCACATTTCATTGTACCACCATTAGCTATGAGAATTTGAAAATTCAAAATTGGTCAAATAAAACAATTGACATCCTCAGTGACCCAACGATGAATAAAATTATGGGTGTTTCCACTATCAATTAACACTACTACCGACCGATGTTTGATGTAGCATTTAATCTTTAATGTCCGTGGAGCATAAACACTAGCAAGGGCATGGAGAGATATGATAGGTTCTCCCAGTTCCATAGGAGGTGCAATGGTTTACGAGAGGGGCATAGTGGGCTCAGTATCCTCTGGCTCGGGGGCCTCATCTGACATTCGGTCCTATGACCCATAAATATGGAAGAACTCTTGTTCACGACATTTATGTCCTGGCACATATTTTTCATCAAATTAATCACAAAGCCTTTGTTTCCTACGTTCTTCCATTTCTGTTGGAGAGACTTTTTGAACCTTCAAGGTTTGAGTGGGAGCAGTGGTAGCCCATGGACAAGGACGATCGAGGAATGAAGGATGAAAGGGTTTGGACTGAAGAATGGTTTCAAATTCTAATGCTAATTTTCAATCCTGCAACCAAGTAATAGGATGATGCATGGAAACATGAGCACATATTGCCTCCTTTAAGCCACTAATGAAAAATTCAAGACATAATTCATCAAATAAGCCCTCAGTTCTGATAAACAACTATTCAAATGATGCAATAAAATAAATGATCGACATTGTTTGTTTCAGCTTGGTGAGGCAACCCAAATAATGAGATTCCCGATCAAAACATGCACAAAAAACTTTGGTGAACATGTTCTAATTGGGATGGCCTGGATACCATTTCTTATGCCACTTCCACCATTACCAGTGTTCTTGATCTAAGTACAGAATGTCTACATGTAGTTTGGTCTCATCAACCTTAATATTATGGAGGGAGAAGTAGTGTTCCAGTTGGGAGACCACCCAGCTGGGTCAAATCCATCAAATTTATGCATCTCCACTTTTGGCAGCGTATTCCAAGAGTTTTGAGAACCCCAAGGAGAGTGGGAATGATGAGTATTCTCATAATGAGGAGAATGAGGGGCTTCACAATGGTTCCCTATTTTCTTATCCTTGTCAAGCAATCCAAGATGTTGGGTAATGGCGTTCAAGTTGGTCTTGATGTCATCCATGTTTGAAAAGTGCTTCTCGAGTTAGCTAAGGTCCCCTAGGGTCTGTTTGATCTCAGAGACATCGTGATGTAGTTTTTTTACCTTATTGTCCCATTCTTCAGTAGTCTGAGAGTGGGTGGACGTAGTGCCCATTGTGAAAATTTAAGGAGAGTGCTACCACAATTATCAACATGAGATAAGAAGTGTGATGGACTAAGTTGCAAATAAGGGAGTCGGAAAGGAGATTGGGTCCAAAAAAAATTCTTAAAATTGATAGGGATCACTGGGACCAGGGAAAAAAAAGGAAGCCAATGGGATAGGTTGTAAACAAGGGGTAAGAGGGTCAGGTTCAAAAAAAGGATGAAAAATGATAGGTATCAGTGCGATCAGGGACAAAATAGAAAACCAATGGGATAGGTCTCAAATAAGGTTGTTTTCAATCTCATACTTTTTTTTAACTCCTGCGGAGTTATACTCCGAGCTGAATAATTTTGCAGTGTCAAAATATCCAAATTCTCAACAGGAAGAAAGATGTAGGAATTTAACAACCAGAATGCAAAAGGCTAGGTTACGCGACAATGGATCTTGTTTGTGCTCTTTCGGCATTGTTATTTTTTTGTTCCGTGTCTTTCCCAAGGGTTACAGTTAGTTTCAAGGTACCTACAGACAAGGGTTTTCCCTATGCTATAACACTTTGATATACGTGAGGGGTCAACAATAGTACTCGACCCAATATCTTAGGGCACCAACTAAGGAGGCTCGACAGTACCCTTAGTCATACTACCCGATTACCCAGGTATTAGAGAGTATCTTCTCGAGTGTTGTTCTCAATGACACTATAGCAGTCAGGCGACCTATCGATTGAGCTAGGCGGGTTCCAGGATGCCTAGGGCCAGTCCGTGCAAAGGTGTTGTCTGATGCGCCACCACTCGAAGGGGTAGCAATAGGGGTTACAAGGGTGGCTAACAAGTGTGTGCTTGAAAACCACTTGTATTTCCTGTGTTTATGCTTCCCCAACCACATATTTTTGCGCTAAATGACAACTGTATGTGGTTTATCGACGCTAGAACACGTCGCTACCCTAGAAAAAAGATTCTCCCACACTTCCTGCCCAGGAAAGTGCTTTGATACCACGTGTATTATACTTGGAACAATTAACAGAACAAACAAATATACTACACAAGTAACATGAGCATCAAATATAGAGAAGAGATATAATATTGATACCACATAAAGCTTAGTTCACTTGCCTCTTCGAGGGGGCAACATCCAAATGAGCAGAGCTCTCTTACAATAATTCTCAACAACTTACAATGGAGAGATGCATTCTTTAAATACAGTTCACAACCAAAAATACCATGGGCTAATACTAAGGGCCAATACCATGTGTTATCCATAACTAATTTATAACATTCCACTAACCAACCTCCCAACTACTTGTGGTCCCGATAATAATGAGGGTTGACCACTTATTACAATTACAACTAACTAATGACTAACTACAAGGGGTTAGGGACATATCCTAACAAATGACGACCCTTCTAGTAGCCATATATTTACCTTCAACTCTCTTTGTCGCATTGAAATCCTTATCCAAGGATTTAGGCTGAAAGAGACATCCCATGTTGAATGTTCCCACTTAATACACCCATAAATAGATCCATCAATTTATCCTCTAGAATATCCTTCTCTTTAAGACTCAACTTCTGAAATGGTTGAATGGACTTGTAAATTAACCTTTTTCCTCGAGGTTTATCAATTAACTAAAAAAGGGCATCGCTCAAACTATACCATAATATGCTACTAGTTCTTTAGTAAAGATGAACTAAGAGACAATGGTGTCCTTTTGCAGCCACAAAGCCATTTGTGTCACAAAAAATGATCAAGTTTTAATATAAATATGTGATCATTATCTTTTGTAAAGTTTGCGCTTTGCATAAATCGAAATGAATAGAGATAGATGAAGGAGGCTTAGGCTTGTGTGTGGGGGGAAGCCTTCATAGTAGAAGGATTTATAGAAAATTACACCGATGAAACCAAGGGTTGAGACTTATGCCTAAAAGAGTATGGAGTCAAATCATGCCCATGAAATTGCACAAGATTGCCATCATTCTATCCAACCAAGGACATCTTGGGAGAAGGTTATAATCAACCTCAACATCTAGGACAAAGAACTAAGTCAAAACAATTTTGGATACAAGTGTTGATACCAAGTCCACTACCTCGACAAGCTTGGTTTCATATTTTTTGAATACTTGGATTTGTTGAATCCCTTATGACACTTGTGATGGCAATTTTGAATTGTCTCCATAAGTAATTTTGGAATTTGTTTTTTAAAAGTCGTCATAAAAAAAACCTTTTAACAATAGTTCAAAACCATTGTGAAAATTACCTTTAACAGAGACTTCTAGAAAATCACTGCCAAAACTCACCCTTGAAATACAATTATAATTACATTTAAAAGCACTCTGATTAATACGGTTATAACCAAAGTTAAAAACACTACGATGATTTTTTTTTAAGGATGATTATTGACCACTATGAAAAACACTTTTAGCAAGGTTTCATAAACCATTGCTAAAAGATTTTGTTTTGTTAACTACAATATTTTTAGGGGAAACTTTTTTAGTGATAGATATGCATAACAATACCCATAATGCTAATTTTAGTGACTATATAAAGATTTATAATATTGGCTATATAATCATATATATGGTTAACTATATGGCTTTTAAAGCGGATTATATTGTTGACTAAGCTCTTTTGAATCTAAGATTTTTGAAGTTGGAAAACATTAAAACATAATGTCTAAATGTTTGAATATATGCATTTTTAACTCCATACAAAGTTGTGAAACCACAAAAATACACAAGACATGTGATGTATCTACTTGAGCATTGCATTAAGTCTTTTATCACTTTTATTCAAAAACATGATATCTGTTTGTATTCATTTTTTAATTAATAATTATTCACCTTATAAAATCATATCAATCTTTTAATGAGTGATCGATATATAAGTCATTCCATTGACACTCCCTTAATGTTATATTGACATTAGTAATAGTAATATAACGTGGAGTAATCAATGTTTGGGGTTTTTTCTACCAATAAAAGTATTTCGATGTTTGTATTGCCTTTAAAAATTTATTTGCATCTCTTACATGCCATACATCTCTTCATATCGTAGATGACATGGAGAATGTATAAGATGTGTTTGTATTGCCTTTAAAAATTCATTTGCATCTCTTACCTGCCATACATCTCTTCATATCGTAGATGACATGGAGAATGTATAAGATGTATTGGATGCACTCACTAATGTTCTAGTATTGAGTGGAACAAAAACATGGAACACTATTTGAGATCAAATAATTTGGCATGACTTTGAAGACGACTTGAGATTACAAATAGGTTGGCATTCCTTCGTTTGATTTATGAAAAATATGAAATGAGTGTGATATTTGAAATTGACATTCTTAATCTTTTTTTTAGGAAAGAAAGCAACACAGAACACCAGTTTTTGCATTCAGGTCCTAATCCTTATTTATGATTAGTTCTCATCGACGGGTTAAAGGGATTATAGTAATCGATCCATTCTTGACTTCATAATAGTTTTCTCTTTGACTATATATATTTTCATATCTTTAATGTTCGACATAGAAAACTAAAAAAAATAAAATTATATAATAATTAAAACTCAAAATTTTGTTTTTTATATAATTAAAAAAACTTTTTCTTCGTAATTTGATTGGAGAATAGATATGAATTCTTATTACAGGCTTCACTATCCCTAATGTTTTATTTTTCCTTTCTTCCCAATGTTTTATTATTATAACCTAAGTTTGCTTGACACAATGCAATTTTTCAATGTGAGATAACGTAAGTTTTCATCTAATGCAATTCAATTTAAATTTATTGAAACTATTTGTCAGGTGGTATTTAAATAGACTATAATAGAACACTTTGAAAAATGATTAGTTCCTTAAATAGATTGTTAGTTCCTTAAATAAACTGACAATACCGCCTATCGCTCTATTATTCACCGCCTAGTTTCTTAAATAGATTGTCAGTGCCTTAAATAAACTGACAACTGACAATCGCTACCGCTTATCATTCTATTATTCACCGCCTTCTGTAGATGCACAATCTCTATGTTTTCTTTCTTATATACTTTGATATTCACCGCCTTCCATAGTTACTTTTTTATTCAACACTTTCCATAGATTTTGTCTGTTTCCAATATACAATTGCTTGCATAATAGAGGTTGATTGCTTTGCTTTGCTCCTGAACATATCGTTCATTTCTCACGTCTTCTCTATTTGATGAACTCAACAGATGAAAAAGAAGAAAGCACTCTAAGATTTCACTCATTCCTTGTTGATGGCTTGTTGTGGAGATAATCAATGATTGTATCTTCAACCCTACAGACAATTACATAGGGATAAAAAGACAGGTAAATATTATTCTAAATTAAGCTTCACCATTTCATTTTTTTCTGTTATTTACATCCATTGATATGTAAATTATATACTATTGTACAAGTTTAGGAGAAATAATAAATGTATAACATATTCAACCATGGGATTTGTTGAGATAATACAATGGATGGTTACATCTGCCATTTTAGTTTTTTTCCAAATTAGACAAGCTCCTGGAGGCTGCCCTACTATTGTACGATGAAGGAATCGATATTTCTTCTATTCAATCCAATGGATGGACATAAGAAAAGGTTTTTGGTGTTCGTTTCAGTAAGGATCAAAGTAGCGATGTAAGGAGGACCAACATTTCCGTAATAAGGAAAAACAAAGGGTTCTCCCGGAGCAGGAGTTGCTCCATTGGTAGTTTCGAGAACTGACGCCATTAAAATAAATATCAAACCTAGATTCTGCTAGGGAGAACAAACAACACATGCTAAAAATCTAGTAAGCAAGCAAGCAAACAAAACCTTCTCAAAATGAGCACACTAGTTGGTGATGAAATCCAACGCCGCGGGAACAAAGTAAGAAGGGGTTGAGATAGAGTGGGTGGAAAAGTTACGCTGGTGACCTTTTTAACGGACTTACACCCTGGTACAAGCTCCCACACATAATCGTGGGTATACTCTCCAAAGAGCCCAAGTGAGTTTGGCCAACGTCGATTCCAGGTACTGTGAAGACTTTCCCTTCCACAGTCACCTTGTGTAAATACCATAAAGAGATAGGCCACTGAGGTTACCAACTACAACAATGATGCATGGGGAAATAATCGATAGTCCGATCCACGCAGGGTATCTAGCCCGAAATCAACTTGAAAGTCTTCCACTAATCATTGTGGGTATACCTTCAAGAGACCCCCATAATACGCGCAATATCTACACCAAGACCAACAAAGCAGGGTGAGTAACTCTGCCAGTCTTAATGCGACCTCGTGATTGACCCTTGTGTGAGAAGGGCTTCCCAGGACAAAATGCAGCAATTGGATTTCACCGCTCCCTAACACAAGATCCTATGTTTGTTTGCAACTTTGGAAAGTTATCTTTAACACATATTCCAAAGCCCTACAACTAATCTAATGTAGGTTTGCTACCAGAAAATGTAAAAATGTCTAATCAATTTTTAGTTTAGCGCTTGATTTTTAAAGCTGTTGTTACTCAAAAGGAAAATGGTGTGGAAAATATGGTGTTTTGACCGAATCGAAAGTTATGCAAAGAGTTTAAGATGAAATCTTTTCATTTCTATGAAAGCTATGCTACGAGAAGGAGAAAACATTCATCATTACAGATGCACAATGTCCCAAAATGTCAAAAAACATACAATTCCGCTACTTCAAATGCAAGCTAGTTTCACGACCCAAAAGAAAGAATTCATTCAAAACAATGAGAACTGAAAGAAAACAAGTAGAATATTGTTCTAACAAGAATTCAGTCAAGGATCATAAAACCAACAAGCATCCAAGGAGTACAATGAAATGTAGAGAAGAATCTAAGAAACGATAGGGAGAAAGAGAAAACACTCAAAACTGTCTCGACAAAAACACAGCTAGAAAAGGAAATTTTATGTTTCTAAAAGAGGCTTCAAGATCTAATCAAGACAAAAGAGAGTGACAATCATAAAAAACCATTAAGAACCAATCCAAACCACTCCACAAACCAACCACAAAGATTGGGTAAAAAATTCCACAAAACAGGCTGAAAAATTGTGAGTAAAAGAAGGCAATTTCACTCAAAAAAGACATTAGCGCTCCCCTAGAAGGGTGCACAGAGTACTGCAACGCGCCCTAAAACACTGTAGGGGAGCACTGGCACTTTGGTATGGCCTACATGGGGGCGTTGATGCTACCAAAAACTCATAAAAATGCCCAAAAATGCACAAAAAACTCAGCCATAATGCTTGAAAATTGGAAAATTTTCTAGTGAAGGTGGGAGAAGGTTGTTGGATGATGAACAACAAGAAATTGCTTGGGAGAAAGACCTCAAATATCAAATGGAATGGTTCAAAAGATCTCTGAATATCCTTATAAAAAGTTTTCACTTAGTCAGATAAATGAGAAGAAAACAACAAATTGACTCTATATCGTCAAAGACAAAGAGTTATTCAAAGTAAGGAAGAAAAAGATGTCACAAACCCAAAAAAAGCATCATGAATTCTCAGAGATCAAGGTGTTTGATACCCAAACAAGGATACACTGAGGTGATGAGAACCCTAAGCAAATGCAAACAAGAAAAAATGGATTCAGAGACTAAACTCCTGCAATATCTTAAACATAAAGATGGAAACGCTCTGGTGTAAGGGGCACCAGAGCATTCCAATGCTCTGTGAAGGCTTGGTAGGGAGCACTACCTCTCTGATAGCAAGGGAAGGGGAGCGCTAGGCTTCAAAAAGTTTAGAAAAATACCCAAAAATCCAAAAATTCAAGCAAGTTCAGAAATCCAAAGTGTATGGGATAAAGTGAAGCGTCAATCAACAAATCTAAGAATCAAGGAAACAGTATGGAGAAGGTCAAGAAGTGGGCAAAGGGCCAAAACAAGATCTAGGAAAGGAAACAAAAATCAGAGCTCCTCTCTAGTGGAGTTTCCAATTTCTATTACAGGTGAATCCCCCTGTGGACAAGTGGATTCTCTCTTGGTCTCTAGACCCCTAAGACCAAGACAGAAAGGGTGCTATCATTGGAAACTGACATCCTTTTAGATCTAATCAAGCTAAGGTATGAAGAGGAAGAAGAAAATTATGTACCTTTTTAATGGTGTTCGTCCTTGCAAAGTCCAAGTTGAGCTTCAAACCTAAGCTCCTCGATAGGTCCTGTAGAACAAACAAAGATACAACGAGCTTCCTATTCTATTGAGATTAACACAAATATAGATCTATCTAGTGAAAACAAGTTCATGTGGAACAAACATAAACTTGAAAGAAACAGGCCAAACATGTATGTATATTAATGAGAATAAATGAAGAGTACTTACAGACCAAACTTGATGAAGGTACAACAACTTCTTCCAGTTCTCTTTGTCTAACCCCTTTGCTCAAGTAATCTAGATTGATTATGCTTCAATGGTGCCTCACTTATGAGATCATAAGTTTGGTATAATTCTCAATCTCCATATCCTCCTCTTCCATGGAAAGCCCTCATTATATAGGATTTGGAGGCTTAACCACCATGGAGAGGATCTCTCATCAGATCCACTAAGAAAGGGATCTCTAAGATATTTAGGGAGAAAATATCTCTTAAGGATTTTGGGGAGGAAATATCTCTCAAGGATTTTGAGGAAATATTTCAACCATCTATGAGATTCTCCACCTTCCCTTAAAAATAGGAAACCAAATGTGAGGTGGATTCTCACACTTAATTACTTTCTTTTTCATGAATATTAATAATAATTGATGTGCACTTGGTTCTCACACTTAATCAATTTATTTTTCATGAATATTAATAATAATTCATGTGTACTTGGTATTTTGGCCTTCATGTAATATATCCCTCCTCCATATTGACTAGGGATTGTGACACAGGTTATTCCACGGTGTCAAGGTGTATGAGACACTTATATGAAACTTTACGACACTTAGGGCGATGTACCTAGGTGTGCAAATTTCATGTGTAACAGAATGCCCCCTAAAGTGTGAGGTCAGAAGAGAGAATGATGGCTGAAACACTTTACAAATCTTTAAAGCAAGGGTGTGGACTCAGAGAACCTGGTAGAAGCTGCAAACAACCATCAAGCAAATATTATGACATGTTTCAAACCCAAGGCAGACATACCTATGCTTGAGTGATAAAGAATTTCCAAGTATGGCCGCCATAAAATACACAACGGATCCATAATCATATTGACTGAAGAGTATAGCCACCAAAGATAACTTATCGTAGCCACGAAAAATACATAGTGGATCTACGAGACGACACGACATAGCCACAGACCAATACAAAGTGGATCTATGTAATAGTATATGTGTCAATCTTCAAAAGAAAATTCGTCGCAACCTGGGCAAAGTATATATCAGAGTGGTCACTCAACCCAGGGTCTTCTTACCGATCCCGATGCAATACGATTCTAACCATGTGAATAGATGTCCTGATGTTGAACATGGCAGAAACCACTTGATTACCGGTCAATGGTGTAAACCGTTAACAAGTGCGAGGGAAATCACCATTTATGTCAATGATTCCCAAGGTACTCTAGTACATTCCAACGAATGTGAATGAATGCGCTGAAGTCGAACATCCGTGGAATCATCCGATCATAGGTCAATGATGTAAACCCACTGTCGGACGCGAGGAGGCCTGCCATTGAGGCATGCAAGTCCCAAGGTACTAACTGGTTTCTAAGTCTAGCTCTTGGATAATGTGTTGAAGTCGACAGGAACCGACTCGTCGAGGGAGGGCCTTGATGTATCCCCCATCAACAACACGAAACGATCACAAAGATGTAATTGGTAGATCAAATGAACATGGTCTGACACGGGTATTGAAACAAGATATTTGTGATGGCTGACTCTTAAAGCAGGTACTTCCCTTGAACACTGAGGCATAACAACATAAACTTGACATGGACCAAAACTCGATAATGCAATGGATGTTGTGACTTTACGTTGGGTGACCCAAAGGAGTGAGGAAACACAAAGGATTGGTTCAGTGAATAGGTTCAACAGATTGAAATACGTGCAAAGATGAAATGTTGTGTTCAAGGGCGATTGTAAGGGTCACTGGTAATGTTCTCAAAAACTGCTTGGCTTGCTTCCTTCAATTTCCCCCCATACAGATAGGCGAGTACCTCTTTTTAATTTAATGAGCTCGAGGAGGGTAAAACATGATCGATATAACTCACCTTCGGTAAGTCCCTCTTCCTTTGTTTAACGAACTGGAAGAAGTAAGGGTTCAGTCTCGTATGGGCCCTTTAATGTATGATTGTTTAACGAGTCCAGAGAAGGTAAACTCAGTGTTTTTTCATATTTAGAGAGTCTGAAAACAACTTAAAGACGATTCCAATGTTGTCCTTTTTCATAATGTTAGTGTCATGAGGCTGAAAAAGAGATAAATTATCACTCGAAAGACGCCCTTCCAAAACTTTTATTGAGTGGGAAAGGAATCAAGATCACTCGACAATCTTTTCACATTTAGAGAGTCTGAAAAGAGTTTAAAGAAGACTCCAGGGGGTTCCTTTTTTGTGTATCCATGTGAGCCCGAAAAAGAGATAAAAGGTTGCTCGGTTACATTCTCATGGTTTTACGAGCGCGAGAAAGAACAAAGACTAAGCTCGGTACTCTGCCCCCATCTTGAAAGCTAGTGGCTTAACTCCAAAATGATCGTCAAAGGCTGGAGACATGCCCCCCAAGCTTTAATTCATTCATCGAATTTGAGGTTGTCACCAATTTATGTACTAGATGGAGAAAAAGGATACAGGTGGATGAAATGAAGGTTCAAATACGAGAGCTAACGAAAGACTCGACTCGACATCTACGAGATTTGGCGAAAGACTCGACCTGATAGGAGAGGTGATTATTTCATTTTTTAACGAGCTTGAAACAGGAAAAGAACTATGCTCAAGGCTCCGGGTTCAATCCCCAGATTTCAGTTTCATTTTTTAACGAGCTTGTTACAAAGAGGAAAAACTATGCTCATGGCCTCTATTTAATTTTTTGACGAGCTTGCCACAGAGAAGAGAAAACTATGGTCGTGGCTTCTATTTCATTTTTTAACAAGCTTGCCACAGAAAAGAGAAACTATGCTCGTAACCTCTGTTTCATTTTTTAACGAGCTTGCCACAGAGAGAGAAACTATGCTCGTAGCTTCTGTTTCATTTTTTAACGAGCTTGCCATAGAGAGGAAAAGCTATGCTCGTAGATTCTGTTTCATTTTTTAACGAGTTTTCCACAGAGAGAAAAAACTATGCTCGTGGACTTTTCTTGATCATGGCTTCCAAGAGGATAATGCTCTGGAAGGACACCACAGAGGGAAAAAACTATGCTCGTGGACTTTTCTTGATCATGGCTTCCAAGAGGATAATGCTCTGGAAGGACACCACGTCGAGGGACAAAACTCAGTCATGGCTTCCAAGAGATCTTCATTGGATGGAAGAAGAATGCTCTGGAAGGAACACATGTTGAGGGATGCGACAGGGGTAAGGATATCAGGCTCCAATATCCCTACCGAAGAGATCACCATGTCAACTACCAGATCTAAATCATCAGAAGTTGAAGTCATGGGAGACAATGCCACATAATTGACCTATGGCAGGGGTGATACTGATTGCATATAAGACCTGGTTAGGGAGGTTATTGGGTTGATGGTCAATTCAGGGCCAACTAATGAAAGTTGATCAACAATCATCATTCTTCCATTGTGCGAGAAAGATATCACGAGAAAAAAAGTGGACACAATAGTTTTTATGGCATAGACATAATATCACCCAAGGAGTAAATAGAAATCCAAGGGGTCATGGACTACCATAACATCAATAAAGATAGTTTTCCCTCCCAAAGTTACGGGAAACTGAGGGAGGATCCCTAAAGGGTGTCTGGTTCTTCTGTTGAAAGTGAACAAAGTCTGGGTAACCGACACAATCTTAGGATAACCCAAAGCTTGCCAAGTAATAAAGGACAAAATACTAATGGACGAACCTTCATGTATCAACATCTAAGGAATGACCCGACCACAAACCTGTATTGTGATCTTGAAAGGAATGTGAGAGGGAAGACAAGGTCCAGTTAGCACACCCCAATAAAAAACGATGGCCTCATTACTTGGAGGAGTTTTCATAGGAGAAGGAGGAATGCCCCCGGCACGGTAGATCCTATTTCAACGAGAAAAACGTGGGCAATATCGAGTTTACTCTCTAACGGGAGAGTAAGATGAGATCGGATCGACCACCTTGACACTCTTCAAAGGAAGTGTGCGATTGACCGATGATCTAACCGGAGTAACCACTTTGGCACTCGTTAGAGGAAGAGTGGGATTGACCGATGATGTAATCGGAGAAACCACTTTGGCACTTGTCAAAGGAGGAGTGGGATTGACCGATGAAGTCACCGGGGAAACCACTTTGGCACTCGTCAGAGGAGGAGTGGGATTGACTGATGAAGTCACCGGAGCAACCACTTTGGCACTCTTCGGATGAAGGGTGGGACTGACCGAGGAAGGAACTGGATCAGTCACTTGGCACTCGTCAGAGGAGGAGTGGGATTGAACAATGAAGTAACCAGAGCAACCACTTTGACACTCTTCGGATGAAGGGTGGGACTGACCAATGATGGGATTGGATCAGTCACTTGGGTTTCACTTTCTAGATGAAAAGTGGGGTTGATTGATGATGGAACCGAATCAACTACTTTGGTGAGTGGTTCAACTGAGGATGAAACTAGATTAACCACCTGATCAATCGGATTGACCGAGGATGGAACCGGATTGACCAGCCCATCAACTAATGGTGGGTTGGGAGAAAGCTTATGATAACCTTTTGGAAGTTGATTTTTTTCCAAAAGATAAGAAACCTCGTCCATGTGAGGACAAAGGTGAGAATAATGATCACCTTTGCATAACATACAAGGGAATTTGACAGTTTTCTTCTTCTTACCAACCTTAATGTCACTAGTTGACAGGGTATCACCAGCATGACTAGCAGGGGCCGATGACGTGGAGGACCAAATTTCTAAGACCTTGGGAATACCATAGAAATCCCTCAGAAAATGGTCACCCTTACAAAGACTGCAAGGGAATTTGGGTTTCAGATTCTTCGTTTTAACCTTATCTACCTTATCAACACTCTCAATACTATTTACAGTAACTGGTTGCTTAGATCCAACATTGGATGTAGTTGGAGGCTTGGTCCCTTTCTGGTTCTTCTTCTTCTCTTTCCGTGTCTTCTTCTTCTTATCAACCTAGCTACTCGCTTGAGAGCATTCACTAGGAAAAGAAGGAGAAATGGAAGGAGACCTGATGGGCGAAGAAGGAGAAATATCACCATGAGGTTGATGTGTGGGTGGTGTGCTTGCATCTGAAGCACCTGCATTCGAGATCACCGGAGTGGAAAACAACCATACCGATAACCCAATTGTGAGACTTGGAAGGCTCAAAGTAGCGATGTAAGGAGGACCAACATTTCTATAAGAAGGAAAAACAAAGGGTTCTCCTAGAGCAAGAGTTTCTCCATTGGCAGTTTCGAGAATTGACACCATTAAAATAAATATCCAACCTAGATTCTGCTAGGGAGAACAAACAACACACGATAAAAATCTAGTAAGCAAGCAAGCAAACAAAACCTTCTCAAAATGAACACACTAGTTGGTGATGAAATCCAATGTCGTGGGAACAAAGTAAGAAGGGGCTGAGATAGAGTGGGTGGAAAAGTTACGTTGACAACCTTCTTAACGGACTTACACCCTGGTGCAAGTTCCCACACATAATCGTGGGTATACCCTCCAAGGAGCTCGAGTGAGTTTGGCCAACGTTGATTCCAGGTACTATGAATACTTTCCCCTCCACAGTCACCTTGTGTAAAGACCCTAAAGAGATAGGCCACTAAGGTTACCAACTACAACAATGATTCCTGGGGAAAAAATCAACAGTCCGATCCACATGCAAGGGCAGGGAATCTAGCCCGAAATCAACTTGAAAGACTTCCACTCATCATTGTGGGTATACCTTCAAGAGGCCCCCATAATACGCGCAATCTCTACACCAATACCAACAAAGCAGGGTGAGTAACTCTACCAGTCTTAATGCGACCTCATGATTGACCCTTGTGTGAGAAGGGCTTCCCACGACAAAATGCAACAATTAGATTTCACCGCTCCCTAACACAAGATCCTATGCTTGTTTGGAACTTTGTAAAGTTATCTTTCACACCTATTCCAAAGCCCTACAATTAATCTAATGTAGGTTTGTTAATAGAAAATGTAAAAATGTCTAATCAATTTTTAGTTTAGTGCTTGATTTTTAAAGCTATTGTTACTCAAAAGGAAAATGGCATGGACAATATGGTGTTTTGACCGACTCAAAATTTATGCAAAGAGATGAAGATGCAATATTTTCATTTCTATGAAATATATGCTACGAGAAGGAGAAAGCATTCATCATTATAGATGCACAATGTCCCAAAATATCAAAAAAATGCAATTTCGCTACTTCAAATGCAAGCTAATTTCACGACCCAAAAGAAAGAATGCATTCAAAACAATTAGAACTGAAAGAAAACAAGTAGAATATTGTTCTAACATGAACTCATTCAAGGATCCTAAAACCAACAAGAATCCAAGGAGTACAATGAAATGTAGAGAAGAATCTAAGAAACGATGGGGAGAAAGAGAAAACACTCAAAACTGTCTCGACAAAAATGCAACTAGAAAATGAAATTTTACGTTTCCAAAAGAGGCTTCAAGATATAATCAATACAAAAGAGAGTGACAAGCATTAAAAACCATCAAGAACCAATCCAAACCACTCCACAAACCAACCACAAAGACTGGGTAAAGAATTCCACAAAACAGGTTGAAAAAATCTGAGTAAAAGAAGGCAATTTCACTCAAAAAAGACACTAGCACTCCCCTAGAAGTGTCCACAGAGTGCTGCAATGCCACCTAAAACACTGTAGGGGAGCCTTGGCGCTCTGGTATGGCCTACAGGGGGGAGTTGATGCTCCCAGAAACTCATAAAAATGCCCAAAAATGCACAAAAAACTCAGCTATAATGCTTGAAAATTGGGGAATTTTCTAGTGAAGGTGGGAGAAGGTTGTTGGATGATGAACAACCAAGAATTGATTGGGAGAAAGACCTCAAATATCAAATGGAATGGTACAAAATATTTCTGAATATCCTTACAAAAAGTTTTCACTCAGTCGGATAAATGAGAAGAAAACGACAAATTGACTCTAAATCATCAAAGACAAAGAGTTATTCAAAGTAAGGAAGAAAAAGATGTCACAAGCCCAAAAAACACATCATGAATTCTCAGAGATCAAGGTGTTGGATACCCAAACAAGGATACACTGACGTGATGAGAACCCTAAGTAAATGCAAACAATAAAAATTGGATTCAGAGACTAAACTCCTACAATATCTTAAACATAAAGATGGAAACACTTTGGTGTAAGGGGCACCAGAGCGTTCCAATGCTCTGTGAAGGCTTGGCAGGGAGCGCTAGCTCTCTGATAGCAAGGGAAGGGGAGCGCTAGGCTTCAAAAAGTTCAGAAAAATACCAAAAAATCCAAAAATTCAAGGTTCAGAAATCCAAAGTGTATGGGATAAAATGAAGGGTCAATCAACAAATCTAAGAATCAAGGAAACAATATGGAGAAGGTCAAGAAGTGGGAAAAGGGAAAAAACAAGATCTAGGAAAGGAAACAAAAATCAGAGCTCCTCCCCAGTGGAGTCGCCAACTTTTGTTACAGGTGAATCCCCCTGCGGACAAGTGGATTCCCTCTTGGTCTCTAGACCCCTAATACCAAGACAGAAAGGGTGCTATCATTGGTCACTGACATCCTTTTAGATCTAATCAAGCTAAGGTATGAAGAGGAAGAAGAAAAGTATGTACCTTTTTAATGGCATTCGTCCTTGTAAAGTCCATGTTGAGCTTCAAACCTAAGCTCCGCGATAGGTCCTGTAGAACAAAAAAATATATAATGAGCTTCCTATTTTATTGATATTAGCTCAAATACAGATCTATCTAGTGAAGACAAGTTCATGTGGAACAAACATAAACTTGAAAGAAACATGCCAAGCATGTATGCATATTAATGAGAACAAATGAAGAGTACTTACAGAACAAACATGATGAAGGTGCAGAAGCTTCTTCTAGTTATCTTTGTCCAACCCCTTTTTCTCAAGTAATCTAGATTGATTATGATTCAATGGTGCCTCACTTATGAGATCATAAGTTTGGTATAATTCTCAATCTCCATATCCTCCTCTTCCATGGAAAGACCTCATTATATAGGATTTGGAGGCTTAACCACCATGGAGATGATCTCTCATCGGATCCACTAAGAAAGGGATCTCTAAGATATTTAGGAAAAAAATATCTCTTAAGGATTTTGGGGAGGAAATATCTCTCAAGGATTTTAAGGAGGAAATATTTC
>SNQJ01S0045258.1:0-12536 GCA_010110895.2 Picea sitchensis | reverse complement strand
CATAATGACAAACATTGAAATTTGAAACACAAGAAATTCAAACCATAAACTGCAGTTTTCTCATTAAGTCATCAAAATCAAAATGTGTTACATAGACACCGACTCCTGAGTCATTGCTATAGTATACAAACTATAGCCTATAGGATACTATAGGTGGGAATGCTAGTGGAAAATAAAAAATAAGGTAGAATCGTAGAACTAGATACAAGAACTGTAGATGGAAGAATCTCGTAGCACAAGACTGTTATTGGTCACTGGTCAATAGTCATCTGAATCAATGTCATCATCATAGTCATATTCTCTTTCCTCCAATATCTGACTGCTCTGCATGATCATGAAATCCAATCTGTGTAACTGGATCTGTTGTTGTGGAGGATGACCCCTCAAGAGGAATATCATCCTCAAAAGTGACTAGCTCTAGCACTGGGTCATTAAGATCCATGTTGGCCAATGCCAACGCAATAGTGTCATCCAAACCCATATCATCAAGAAAGACATCCCACATATTTTTCTTTCCCTTCACTCACTCCTCCCTTTTCCTGTAAATAAGACGGAGTTTGGTGTGCACATACACCATTGACTCTGCCCTGGACTGCTCAACCCTGCTTTTATTCAAACTGTACAAATTCCCATATGTGCTCCAATTCCTCTCACAACAAGAGGATGAAGTAACCTGAGAAAGGATCCTCATGGATAACTCATGTATAGCAGGGCATGTTGCCCCATGAGTTTCCCACCAAGCATGGGGCTTCTTAGCCCCCCTGTCTCTGAGCACATCATAGCTAGAAAATCTCCTGCTGGCAGTGGAAAAATCTATAAGCATGCCTCCACCTCATCAAAGGATGCACTATCCTGATATATCTGTTTAAATGCCTCCTTCCTCCCTTCTGAAAGCTCATGATCCATGTGAGGCGGGAATCTGCGTGAAGTCCCACCACTAAGCCACTCGTTGTTGTAGTATTTGGGATTCAAAGAGTAAGGCAAGCAATGAAAAGGTGTGCGGTTCTTATTCCACCTTTTGATAAGAACATCCTGTATGGTGGTGAAAAATATATATGTTGGTGTCACATACTGAGGGGACTCATTTTGTAAAATAATGGTCCTCACGAACTCAATCATGGAATCCCACCCCTCATAAACCTCTCATAGGATGGGCTTGTTTGTGTTTGCAAATCGTAACAAAGAGATGATAGGGTCCATGATCTTAATGGTAATATCTACCCTCTCCCACCAAGCATCATCTAACACTATATCCTTGACCTTTTTTGAAGAAGCTTGATTTTCTCCAAAAAGACCAAAACTTTGAAATAAGCATGGACCCAAGAGCAGCCTTGACCTCCCTCAACCTCTTAAGCATGATGAAAGAGGAGGCAAATCATGTATCTGCAACCTTCAACAATGATAGTTTTGTGTACTTCTTATAGATTGTGAGGGCATTGGTATGGGTTTGTACAAAATTGTGGATATGATGTGCATCCTCAATAAGACTTCTGATCCATGTCACATCCGAAGCAATGTATTTAAGTGCTAAATTCAAGGAATGAACAATGCAAGGTGTCCAAAATATTTGTGGATATTTAGCTTCCACAACCATTCCAACAACCTTGCAAATAGGTGCATTATCTGTAATATTTTTCACACAAGAATCAACACCTACATCTTCAATAACTTTAATGAACAACTCACCCATATATCGTGCATCCTTGTATTTTCCAAGAGCATCCACTGCTTTCAAGAAAACTGGTCCATTCAATGAAGACACCATGAAGTTGATGAGTGGATGGCGTGTTTCATCTGTCCATCCATATGAAACAATACTAAAACCAGATGAGGGCCAAGCTTCTTTAATAGGCTCTATCATTTTATCCACTTACCTCGTTTGGATGCACTCACTCCTTGACATGGTCCAATTCCACAAGGTGTGGCCAACAAATGGCCCTTTACTTGGAAGTAGGTGCTTGTAAATTGATTATTGCAAAAATTACATGTCCAAAGAATGTTACCTCCTCCCTTTAACTTGGACCCGGGCCCTTGAAGTCTTGTGACATACTTCCACAATGGATACTTTGATTCTTGAGCTTGCTGCCTTGCTAAAACAACATGTTTTTCAGCCTCTGAAATTGTTGTTGCAGCCCCACTTCCATTGGATGGAACACTAGTTGACCCCATTGAAAATAAAGAAGGGGGGACAACATTAGTAGGAAAATCCCTCCCTTTCTTTTTCCCTCTTCCAGTTGCCCTTAATGATTGAGCCATGACTATTGTAGCAAAGTTCTTGGACTGTTGCAATAGAAAAAAACCTGAAGAATGGTGGATAAATCCACTTGCTTGGCACTTGGAATCCATTCTCACACTCCACCAAATCCCTTTGTTTCACTCTAACTCTCTTGATGCTCCAACCTATGGGTAAAATGAGTGAAATTACAAGAGGAAAACCGCTTTTGAGGGCCCGCGACACGCTTTTCTGTGGGACACATGTCCTGGAATCGTGACACGAATTGAGGTGGTGTCAGACACGATTTAAGTTTGTGTCACGTATGAATGACACATAGATGCATAGAATCTGACATGTGTCAGGTCGAATCGTGTCGGATTCGATGGACACGAGACATGTAGGGGATTTAGGACGTGTCCTGTTACTTAGGTAACAAGTGAGGCAGTGACAGTATCTGCAACTATTGTGGATGCCATGATGACAAAGAAAAAAAAATCGACATGAATTATATATCCATTTCTCTCTCCCTTCCTGACTCCAATGTCCTCCTAAATTCCTTGGTCGTGATGATCCTCTCTTTGTTATGCTTGTGAGTCCAACATATGTATATATATTACAAACACAATTCTCGTTTAAAGTCATTGAAGGGTGCAGATTAACTTGAAAAAATGCTAAATCAAAAGAAAGCCTCGTCATCGTATTGAGTCACATGAAAGTACGTGATGGGTATTGAATGGGATGAATGAGTTGGACACTTAAGAATAATTCTTCTTAAAAATATTACATTAAGTTCGATAGTCAATCTTAACAAAAATTAAGTTTGCAATGAAAACCAATTAGAAAAGAGACAAATAGTTAATCCATTATATCTTATCATATAAATAATACTCTAATGTAATAGCGTTCTTGATAACTGATACAAATGAATTATAATATACATATGAAGACAGTCTCAACCCAAATCCCTACCGTCCACATATATGAAAGGGAATGGCCTTTTTTATGTGTAAAATCACTTGTTATACTTGTTTCTAGGCAATGTATATAACAATGTTCTCATTATTTTCTGACCCATCCATTACTCCGTGACTTCCTCTGCAGCTTCCTCTGATTAGCATACGTACATTGATATAGAACATCATGATCGATATGAAGTTGAAGTCATAAGCTCCATATCGGGTTTGGTTTGGTTTGAGGGAAAGAAGGTATTGTTTTCGCCCATAAATGACCCGATGGATCATTAATTGCCTCCTCTATCCTCTAAGTTTTAATGTTATCAGATCTGGGGTTGGTGCGGTTTCAGGTGGGAGGATGGACCAAGGATTATGGAAATTTGTAAACATTCACAACAGTGAGAGCAACATCGCACAAAGTACCCTTTTCACAACCAAAAAGATCTCTCATTCTATTCAAGTCATTCCTCTAGGGAAAACCACTGCCTCACTCATGATCCGTCGTTGTTCGCGATTGGGATATGGGAGAGGGTGAGTAGACATTATTCTTACACACCAAAATTGTGCCTGAGTGCTATATTGAACAAAGAAATATAGTACAAATAAATACATTAAGATTGTCTCAAGATAGATGACTACCACGGTACACCGGTTGAGCAAGTATCTCAACCTCACACCAAACCATGAAGCATCTAGTTTGAGAGAATATCTCAAATACAACTAATTTCCAACCACTTCCCTAAAACCTAGGAAGCTGACTCTATCTTGGGGCCTTCAACTCACTAATCATGATAATGGCGGTAATCACAATTATGATCACACCAAATACAAGTGGGAGTTTCATATCCCAACGCTCCCCCTTAACGACCATTTGTCTTTACCATCATTAGGTCAGGTCTTCATCATCACCAAGTCCTCTGAATCGAAGCACCTCCTTATCAAAAAAATCTATGCGAGGTCCAATCTGGTACTTTCTCTTCGTACATCAATCATGCATCACCAAAATATCAAAGTCTATATAAAGAGGCATCATTAGGTAAAATGCATGGGTACCTAACCACTGCAACCATTGGTCTAGGAGGATGTCCTTCAGGTACTCCCCTTGAAAGTAAACTCATGGTTTCTAGGCACCTCCTAGAGTCCACTCATAGAGCATGCATCCGACCCGTGAAATGGCTCACTCTTATAAGTGTTAAGGAACTCTATAATAGGGGTTTTGCACTACAAATCAATAGGGATACATGAAAAAGCGGTATGCATGCTTAGTCAGGTCTTACAATGATACGCCCTTTAGATGTTACATAGATACAAGTACATACATTACAAACTCCATCCATGGATATACCAAGTACAAGCTCAAATGTTTCAAGGACCAATACATCAAATAAATAAACATTACATTATAGACTTTCTACAAAAGTGTGACTCACATTAATAAATGGTCATGAGTCTGTTTTATTCAATACAACTCACACAATTTACCTTGTTTGTCCACAATCATACTGTTGCTTCTGCACTTCTGCTGCTTCCACACAACTGCCATTATCACCAGCTTCCCTTGGACTAATCTTTGTTCCACTTAACAATATCTATGTTCTTCCTACTTACCGATCCAATTTTTGTTTGTCATCAAATCATGGTTTCTCATCAAGAACAATGTATCTCACTTCCACTTTAGAACCAAAAAAAATGTTCATGCTCCTCCATTCACTTATACAATTTAGCCAACTCATAGCGGTTGGGAGCGTTGTACCTTTAGACCCAAATTGTTGGGTATGTGTTATATTCTTTGCATGTGTGTGTGTGGGTGCGTCGGGTTCAACAATTGCGTCTGATGATAAAGCCCTAGTTACGTGCAACATTTGGCTTGGACTTGATGGGGTTGAGTGCTTAATTTATTTTGGTTTTATGTTATTTTAGCAGTTTTGCTATTTTAGCAGTTTCCTAAATTAATCTTGGATTAAGGAATAGGGTTTAATTAGCTACAAAATACCTAAAATAATGTGTATATATTGTATTGTGAATGGTGAAATTAATACAATGAGAGTTGAAAGGTCGCGGCACCAAGGAGAGGGCTAGTTTCACCCGATAGGGTTTTATGTAAATCTTTGTGTCTTGTGTGTATGAGGCCATTGTTTAATTTATGTTTTGCTTAAGAATCGTATGCATTTACTTTACTTCAAGTTTAAATCTTGAGCCAAACACTTGTACCATGATTGTAAAGATTGAGCAACTAGTCATCCAAATCAATCTTAGGTCAATTCATCAAACAATTTACCATCAATACACAATTAGGGGTAACATGTAGTTCAAATTCCTTTCCAACTACCACACCCTTTACCACATAGACTAAGGAATGATTATACATCACAAAATATTGGTAAGTAGGACTTCAACTCATCAACAAGAGATAATATCATCTTCCTCCCCAACATTTGTTTACATGTTTAAAGTTTTCATATGTGTCTTTGACGTTTGACCTTCAATGCCATTATTAGTTCATTGTCTTGAATTCACCTGCAATTTGTTAGACTAGCTGATTCTAACAAAACCACTACATTAATATTGAGTTAACTATGCTCAATATGAATGCTTCTAATTCCAAAAAATCTACTCACACTTCTTTGGAGTTTCCACACTTTCATGGAAGCCAATTTTCCAGTTGGTCAAATTTAACAATGTATCACACATTGAGGTGACCGGGCTCAACATGTTATTCTTCACAAAACTTCAAATAATTTAAGAGACATATTTAATTTTACCTTGGTCAAATATTTTCACGATCACCATTGTTGGATTCTCCATCGCATTTGTTATCCCCTATCTAGGGATAACTAAGGAATCATGTCTCGAGGCCAGGTCCTAGACATGGGTGTCGGAAGTCCAGGATGAATTAAGTGTGCCCTGGAGGACCCATCTTTCTTTAGTGCAACCATCTATTAGCAACACCAACATCCATACCACTTCTTTAGTCTGAAGTGTGATAAGTCTTGCTCCATGGTAATGAGTGGGTATCATGGTATGTGTCCTCTGATTATTAAACTTAAATATGTTGCATTGAATTCTCCTTCATTTATAGCGTTTGCCGGAAATTATACTCTTTAAATTGTTCATACACAGGGGTAACATAATGCCCTAGTAAGTTGATTCCCCTTTAAGATGAGAGTTTCCACCCAGTGGGGCTATGAAAGGTCATCAACCATTTCCCTCCATACTTACCACTTCCATCATTATCCCTCCTCATCTTCCCCCACCTTAGTTCGTCCATTGGGTTTGCCACGCAAGAAGGGTTGCCACTTGCCTTGTGGGAAGAAGGGCTAAGGACAGAGGGTAAAAGTAGTTGGCAAGAGTTAAAGACAAAATTAAACATTTGAGATGCTTCCTGCGAGTTCCCAGAAGCGGTAAGAAAAGGGAACTCATAAGATAAATAAAAAACTCAAGGTACTAGTTGGATGGGAGGTCTCATGATGAGACGGCCTATTAGGACTATGGTCATGTAGCAGTGTAAGCTTCCACCATCTATTTGGTCAGCAAACTAGGGTAGTAGCTCTTGGTGGCATAGCCAGGAAAAAAGGGGTCTCACACGAGCAGGACCTGGCTCCTTGAGAAATGCTACAGATAGCGTTGTCACCTTTGGTCCTGCCTTGAGGACCCGGGTCTCCCACAATTTTTTCCATTGAAAAGAAAAATGACCAAAAGCAATAGGGCTAAGAATAAAAGACATTAAATGGGCTAGGAAACAAAGGCATCCATGATAAGTTGTAGCTCACCCTCTGTAGAAGAGGGCACCCACCAGGTAAGACCTACCACATTCCCCATTTATCCACCCTTTTCCAAAACATTTCCCCTATGCCACTTCACACACACTTACATGACCTAGATTGGTTCTCACTGGAAAACATCCCAAACTTAAGGAGGATTATCCCAATGGGACATCCACGAGCTTCTCTGAACTTGACTTGTTAAACTATATAAAGTCTTTGAGCACTTGTCTGGGTGAAACGAGGTTTGATGCACATGTTTGGGTAATTTTATTATTAGATGTGATTAGCATTGTTATGATCCACAGTGACTTATGAGCCCATGGAGGCGTGCTTTATTCTTTGCCGGGGACTTTGCTTGGTGAATACGGTACATATGGGAATGATTAGGTCCAGACCTCCATGGGGCTGAAATCCCAGAGATGGATGTTATGGCGGTGATATTATTATGGTAGCTTAGGAGGTATGAACCTCTATTGTGACCTTTGACAAGATTATAATGTTTGAGCCAAGAAGATCAAGATGCTAAGAACAGATAATGGTGGAGAATACACATCAAAGGAATTCATTTCATTAGCGAATGGATAGAGTTATAGAGGGAGAGTGATTGTTTCTCCTTAACTCTAAAAGAGTAGCGAGAAAGAAAGAGCAGAATCTATTGAAGAAACCGTGAAAGAACTACTAAATGATCAAGGACCTATCCATGATGTTCTTATGGGGAGAAGCAATAATGGCTTGTAATAATAATGAGATAGAAGTCCTCATCATTATATTGGAAAGGACATGACACAAGAAGAAGCCTTCTCAGGTAATAAACCTAATGTGGAAAACCACAGAATATTTGGATGCCCTATTTACTCTCCACATTCCCAAGGACAAAAGGGAATAAACTAGAACCCTCAAGAAAAAAAAGGGGATATTCACTTAGGATACAATGGTTCATCCAAAGCCTACTGAATATATATTCCAGAACAACAAAAGATCGATAGAAGTAAGCAGAGACGTACCATTCAATGAAAAGATGGCCTTCAAGAAATCCATAGAAGAAACTATTGAAGAAAAAGAGATTGAAGAACCTAATGAAGAAAACCCAGAAAACGAAAAATGGCGAAAAGGAACAACAGTCATCTTATGGAGGCCATGTGTAGAAACATTGATTCAAATATCCTACCCAAGACCAAGAAATGACCAGGTTGGCTTGAATCTACCTTAAGGCCTTGAAAGACTCAAGGTTTTAGAAGGAACATTCAGAAAGAGTGAGAGGCCTAAAATATTCTCAAGTTATACAACATACATAGCCAAGCTTCTAGATGAAGAACCTACCACATTTGAAGAAGTAGTTCAAAAGGGACAATGGAAAAGAAGCTATGTGAAAGAACATCAATCCATTATGAAAGAAGGAGAATGAAGTATGGGAAATCATACCAAGACCTAAAAGAAAAATGGGTGGTAACTTCAAAATGGTATATAAGATCAAACATGCAAAAGACGGAAGCGTGGATAAATACAAGAGGCAAGATTAAGTAGCTAGGGTTGCCGAGAAGGAGGAGAAGATTATGATGAAACCTTTGCTTGATTGTGATGCCACTTCCATGAGCTATTATCTCTTGTTGCTTCCATGGGATGGAACCCATCATATGGATGTAAAGACAAATTTCCTCAATGGAGCAATTGAAGAAGAAGTATATATTGAACAACATAAAGGATTCGAGGTTTTGTTCCAAGAGACACTCATGTTTGCAGATTGAAGAAAGACCTATATAGACTCAAAGCAAGCTCCAAGAGCTTGTGAGTATACCAGAATGGGCATCTATTTAACAAGACATGGTTTCTCCAAGAGTCATGCAGACAAACCTCTATTGCCAAAGTGGTGGACGTACTGTAATTCTACTACTATATGTTGACGAATCTATTCATAACGGGTGAAGAGTCTCTCATCATCCGATTACTGAAGGAACCCAGCTTCTGAATTTAATATGAAATATCTAGGTCTCATGCATTACTACTTGGGACTAGAAATATGGCAAAAGAGTGTGAAAGGGTGAAGTATTCCTTGGACAAGGAGAGTGCATAATAAAGATCCTTAATTTGGAATGATGGATTGTAGGTCCATGGACACTCCTATGAATACGGATATAAGAAAAGTAAAGGATCAAGATTCTGATCCCTGAAGGAAAGTAGATCCATCTTTATATCGACAACTAATTGGGTCATTGATGTATTTGTGGTAAATCTGAGACCAAACATTTGTTTTCCATGAATACACTAGCTAGTTCTAGGTGGAACATAGACATGAGCGTTGGATAGCTGCAAAACATGCATTAAGATATATTCATGGAACAATAAACTATGGCTTGAGATATACATCAGCGATATACAACTTCATGGATTCAGAGACTCAAATTGAGCAGGGAGTCGCGAGGAAGATAGAAAGAGAACTTCATGCATGTGTTTTACGACTTAGGCTCCACGCTATGATATCTTGGGGTAGTAGAAAACAAAAGTCTGTTGCAATCAACACTAAAGAAGCAGAGTATATTGCAACATGTGAAGCATGCACAAAAGAAAGCAATATGGATAAGGAAGTTAATCTCCGACTTATTTGATTAGGTCCAAGAAGCAACCTTAATACATTGTGATAATCAGAGTTGTGTAATATTATCAGAACATCCGTGTTTCATGAAAGATTGAAACACATTGAGATAAATACTACTTTATTCGAGATAAAGTCTAGGAAGGAGGTAAAACTCGAGTACATCCCCACAAATGAGCAGACATCAGACATCATGACAAAGCCTCTATCGAGGAATAAAGTTTGCATATTTACGAGAGAAGATGGGGATGGAGTGGAAACAACTCCCTTAGTTGGAATGGAAGAAATGACTCTCTCCGGGTTAGGAGGGAGCATTGAAAAAATGATTGAAGACATTTATTTTGAGATTGAAAAATAGTCCCGGCTTGAATGATTCTTTCTATTCGAAAAGTGGCTTGAGAGATTTTTGATGGACAGTGATTTCCCAGTGTGGTTAACATGGGAAATGGTCCCGGTGTTGATTTATCATGGGCAGTGACTTCCCATTGTGGTTACCAGATTGCTGATGTATCATAGACATCGACTTCCCATTGTGGTTAACATGGGGAGTGGTCTAGGGCAGTCTCTCTTCTTGAGGGTTACTCAAGAAGATTGGCCCGCCTTGTCGGACATGGATTTCTCATTGTTGTTAACATGAGGAATGGTTTGTTTTGGAGGTTGATACATGACAGTCTTTTCCTCTTGTGGTTAATAAGGGAAATGGTCCGAACAATCATTCCTTAGGGTTTATACATTCTCTCCAGTGTGCACTTTGATTAGTGTAGGAGAAATGGCCCAGGGTGGGGAATGGTCCAAGCTTAGCAATCAGGGACGGGCATTCCTTAGGGTTTATACATTCTCTCCAGGGTGCACTTTGATTAGTGTAGGAAGAATGGCCTAGGGTGCGGAATGGTTCAGAAGACAGGACAATTACTCTTCCTTGCTTGAGAAGAATAGTCCAGATATCTCATTGTTCTACTCTAAGGGCAAATATTCTTTCACATCTCACAGACGTGAGTGAAAGATTGGCCTAGATGATTCAGTTTATTTTAACAATATTTTTCTGTGCAGGTTGGCATCAGATGATTGTTATGGAGACTGCCTGTCTCCGGACAGTAGAGATATACTACTGTGGTGGATTTGTTCCACTGTTTGTGACTATGTGTCATTGTTTGATTAGTTGCATACTACCATGGATAAACGCAAGTGTGTTCTATCAATTGATATTGTACCAATTGTCATAGGATATTATCTAGTTGGATAATAATGACGGTGCTCATGATACTACCAATTGAATGGTCTGTTTGTGCTCAAGACCATACCTCCTTATCTAGGAGGGAGTGTTGATATTATGGTAGCTTCGGGAGGTATGAACCTCTATTGTGACCTTTGACAAGATTAGAATGTTCCAGAAGGAAGCAAAGAAATGAAGGAAACCCTAGACAATATGTCGACTGCAGAAATATAATTAATATGAATTAATTAGTACCCAGAAGGAGAAGTCGGCCCAGGCAAGCCTGCTAGAATTACTATAAATACAAGGCCCCAGTCTCTCATTATTCACACTTCTCATAATTGCAGAGAGCAGTTTCTGCGCACTACAGTCCAACAGTTTTGTGCGCAAGTCCTGGGGAAGGTGTTGCACCAGTTTTTGGGTGAGACTATCTGATCAACTTGGTTACTTCTTGCTTGGTGCATTAGCCTCTCTTGGCTATTGAATTGCTACCATGATTCTTTTCTCTGTCAAGGTCAAGGTGCTCAGAGAGCGGCTTCGTCATATGGTTGGGTGACAAGGGTATTGTCAATGGTAAAATGAGCACAATCCTTCATATTCTAACAGTAACCCCACTAGGGGGAAAGAGAAACTAAAGGCTTGCACCAGGAAGAAAGGACGTTGCACCAGGGACACTCCGACAGACCTAGACCCAGGGGGGTTTTTCCTTTCAACCTGGATGTTGACCCTTGAGAGCACATGACGTCATCATTTTGACCTTGACGTCATCCAGAGTTAGGATTTGCATTTATGATGGACAATTATGTGCTAGTTGGAATGTGTGGCAACATTCAGAGCCTTTGGAGGCCAAACATTTTTCACCTGAGGCCTAATGTTCCACCTTAGGGGCCTAAGGTCACCCTAGAAGGGCATGATGTCACCCTTGAAGATGAAATTAGGGTTTAATTAATGACATTTTTGAAAAAACTAGATTTTAAATGTAATTTGGCCATGTCGACCTTTTTATGACCTAACTGTAATAAAAGGTCATTGATATTGTATAAATAAGAGAGAAAAATCTCGTTTTTATGATCATATCTCATCACACAAGTGTGTGGTCTGAAATTTAGCCCTCTTTAAGGGTTATTGGCTGAAATTAAGTGGTGCACAACTTTTTGGAGAGACAAATCTTGGTGTAATTTGGCAATTTTTCATTGTGGAGGATCTTCAACTAGTGTTTGGCTTGATTATTCTTGGTGAAGTAAGTAGAAAATCTGCAATTTGTTTATGTTAAATGCTTGTGGTAAATTTTACTTGGTTCATGTTAAAGATTACGAAATTGCTTGCTCAAAACCCTAGGAGAGAAACATAAGTTATTATCTTTTTCTCTATAGTCTTCCACTTGTTGAAATTCTCAAAGTACATCTTGTTTAGAAGTAGCTACTAGAGCCCTACTTACTAGCACTCTAGTAGCCCTACTCTAATTTCCTATTGCATATATTACTTCTAAATTTGTCTAAGGAAAAAAAAACAGCTAGGGCCTAAGTCTTCTTACTTTGTAGTCGATTTTCTCTTAAGGACTTAGGTGTTTGAGGCCTTGGGTTACCAACACCTCCTTTATCCACTCCATCTCCTTTGGAGAAGAAATATCATTGCTATTTTGCTCTAAGATCTGATGCTGCTATTGTTGACTCCATATACCATAAAAGGCACTAGTTTACTCACCTTGGTGATTGATTTGCTCAAACAACTCTCAAACAACTTTCCTTGAAACTTTTACTAACTCTTACTAACCTTAAACTAGACTAACTCCCTAACAAAC
>SNQJ01S0045257.1:92659-123122 GCA_010110895.2 Picea sitchensis | reverse complement strand
GACTTAGCGAAGACAAACGTGCGAAAAGGCGCAAAGAATAAATTCGTCGTTCATTTGAATTTTGCGACGAAAAATCAATGTTTGTGAAACATTGGTGTAGGCAGCTTATGAGACAATGAAAAATGTGAATTGGCTGCCAACAAATCCTCAACCAAATCACCCCCTACCAAGTTAAAGAAGTGTAAAAAGAATTCCACCGTCCACCCATATGGACCCATACTTTTGTCTTTTGCAAAAAGTTTGAGCACCTCCCATAATTCCTCCTTTGTGCAGGGTCTTTCAAGTTGCAAAGTGTCCTCCTCTTTTACCAAACGAGGGAAGAGGTTGACTGACAAAACCTGGTCATTTAAATTTGCCAATCCCTTCTTGAAAAAACTTTTGTAAACTCTAATAACCTCTGTTTTTAATGCCTCTAAACCAAAATGGACCTTTCCTTCATCATCTTCCTTCAATGATGTCAACAAAGACACAAAGTCTAATCAATATAAAAAATATTTTGTACATTAAACAAAATTACAGCCTCAAAAATTATATTATTATAATAATAATTTAAAACAACATAATTCTCTTACCAAGAATCAATATAAGACCTCCAGTGGAAATATAGTACGAGCTAAATTCTTAAACCATGGATTCATCATCCTTAAACCCTATACTCATCAACATGAAAACTATGGCGTGGACATCTAAGAGCCTTCAACGATGTCAACAAAGACACATAGAATTACCACGAGATTTGTTGGTCAAATTTCCCATGTGAATTTTTGGTATTGGAAAAGACTTCATTGGTAATTATAGGTAGTTGGCCTTCCAACAAACCTCCATCCTATATAAATTGCTTCTCAATGAAGACCGACTTTTTACACTAGGAGTTTTGATTATCTTTTTGTATTTGTTGATAATGTGTACTAGATTGTTGTATTCACTAGTTGGCACCCACTACTATCAAATACAACCATATATTGGGTACCTCTTGGTATGGGCAAACTCTGACCTTAGCAAGCCTTGGATCGAAACCTATGGGCCTATGTGTAAGTGCCCAAATCAAGATTGTGGAGTACTGTTTTCTCTTAGGGTTATATCATGTCTATTTATTTAAGACATTACCAACTATCACTTGAAGCTTTATAGACAATTGGATTTCTTAAACCATTTTCATTAATTTTTTGTATAGCTATTGTAGGGTTTATATTGTATTTGCATCATGTAAGAGCATGCATATGTGTGTATTTTATTTAGAGAAAAGAAAATATATATTTGTGTTCCTCGCAGAAAGTTTGTAGCCTATACAATGAATTTGTGTTTCATTATAATCTATAGATCTGTAATGGAGCTTCCACCATAATCTAGAATTTTTTGTTTTTGCAAGGGTAGGGAGATCTTGCACTTATAAGGGAATATATTAACTTATCTACTCTAACTGTGGAGAAATTAGTTAGCATTTATGGAATATCAATGAAATCTTTAAGTTGGGTAGATCCTTTTCATCATTAAATCCTATGGAGAACCTCCAATTTTTGTCAACTTCATGCTTAGAATTCCATTTGGGTGTTAGGTTTTCAGAAGGTTTAACAAGTTATTAAAGGCGGTTGAAAATTCCAAGGGCCAATATTTAGGACTTAACTTCATCTCAATTTCCATTCACTTCTATGTACTTGTCAAATTCTCTGCAAAATGTACAAGTCCAACAACACCATTGTTTCCCACAGTACCCTGAAAGTAGTATTACAAGTCTCCCAAAAGTAAAGGATGAGATATATGAAACAGGGGCACCAAGGTTAGCCGCTATCAAGATGGTAGGAAATTATTTGTATATATTGCTTTGTGATCTCAAGTGGGAAGTATTGAGGATGTGCATTTTCTCATAGTAGCATTGTATAAGAGCAATCTTTCCAAGAACAATCAAGACATTTCTCTCTTCTCCTTCACATCTTCTTTTAGGGTTTTCTCATAAACACTAGTGCCTTTCTCTCGAGATAAGTACAATGATGATGATGATGATGATTTTCTCATAATAAAATCTCACAAGAGCAATCTTTCCAAGAACAATCAAGACATGTTTCTCTTCTCCTTCATGTCGTCTCCTAGGGTTTCTTCATAAACACTAGTGTCTTGCTCCCCACATACAAGTACAATGATGATAATGATGTCTTCTCCTAGGGTTTCTTCATAACACTAGTGTCTTTCTCTCCACATACAAGTACAATGATAATGATGATATCAAATTCATTTCTCCTTCCTCTATTTATATGAGAAGTAAGGCATGTAAGTGATACAATAGTGGTTCTAATCCATTATAAGGAATCTATCATCAAGAAGATAGACCCACATGTGAAGCGCCTACAAATGATACATGTCAAGTTCCATGGTGAAGATGTCCAACAAACAAGTCTCCAAGGCATGAGCACTCAAGAAGATGTGTCCATTGCTCCTCCTCCATAAGCCTCTCATGATCACTCTCTCAACTAGAGCCCTCAAGTTAAGCACAAGCCTCAATGTAAGTAACCAAGTGTGCCCATGCCACATAGGGCTCAACCCCGTCCTCCCATATGCACAAGGCTTCTCCTCCAAAGCAAGGCATCCTCCAAGCAAGCAACCGAACCTCCATGTGACCATCATGAAGAAAGTCACAAAGCTCCATTAATCTCTAACGCTCCAAGAAAGAATGTTGCATGAACATCCATACAAGGACTAACAACCAACAAGCAAATCAAGTCCACTATGTTTTTCCCATCATTAAACAAGCAAGGATCATCCATACACCATGCACCCCATATTACATGAAGCACTTCCGAAAATACTCCAAACATTTTTGAAATAATCTTAAAAACTAACAATATACACCTGGCTAATCTAAAAAGTTAAACCACTGCATAGTCATTATTAATTTAAACACTTTCACAATAATCCAAAAATCCAAAAGTTAACTATATACACCTAAGAGTTAAATCATTACATAAAATAATTTCTTTATCCTCTAAACAAAAGGACTTTCTACATCGAATTGACGTCCTTCATATCTGAAGAGTTAAATCATTACATAAAACAATTTCTTTATCCTACAAAAAGAAGGATTTTCTACATTGATTTGACATGCAACTAATTAATAATTACAAAAATTATATTGTTTTTATCATTAAAACAACATAAGTGATATCTAACTAATTAATGATCAGAAAAATTATATTAGTATTATTATTAAACCAATAAACAATAAAGCAAGCTTGTCCGAACGAATCTCGTGTGAGAGATGCTAAACCACTGTTCTCCGCCAATGCTTTGGGCCCGAGACTGGATGGAATTTGACGGGCCAGTCACGGGGCACTTTGTCCGTAATTTACGGTTAAAATTTCTACAATGCGTCAACTTTCTTCCTTAAAATCGTCAAAATCGGTACCAGAGTTGTCAAAACCGTTTGACGGGTTGATTGGTTTTGAAATTCCTCGCAGGGGCCGCCGCCCGACACCTCAAACGAGGTCGTTTACGATGAGATCATTACCAGAAAAGCAATTGGATGGGCGAAAAAGGGATGGTTCTTTACATAAATGACTTAATATAATAGTTGAGTTGATGTGATCGCAAAGTCTTTAACTTCTTTTTGTTATTAATGTGATGCCACGTAATTATCTTTACAATGCCATATTTTATTTTAGGTTAATAATTCAATGCTTTTTTTATTTTTTATTTTTCATGCAAGTTTCTCTTGCAATTTATATTGGAAATTTTTGGAAATAATTTTTTAAAGTTATTTCTTTATATTGTATTACATCTTTAATTTCACTAACTTTCATTATATTTAAAGTACTATAAACTTTCATTGGATGGGGTGTCATCATGCTCACATGTCAACATGGCAGATGATAAGTTGGCTCTCCTTTCCATGTTATAGGTGGTAGGCACATATCATATTGATGGAGGAGGATATGACTTTCATCGGGAGCACAATGTCATTGCTGGTAATGGAGAAGGTGTAGATGGAATTGGGTATGATGGATTTTACAGGCTGGTACTTCGACCGTAGGCGCGCTCATTCTGGCAGTTAATGGTGGAGGAAGAGAGGACGAAGGGGTTGAAAGCTCGTACGAGGAAGATGTTTCTACCATATCCACATTTCATGATGATACTCATGCCTAGGCTAAGCCATGATCAGTGGGTATGCTCATAGAGGAAGAACATTTGGGTTATTAAGCAACCTAACCATCAGAGGGAAGGTCTGCAAATTGTTTCGTTGTCTTGCTTTTTGGTCCCTATGAGTCTTGTTTTCACCAGTTCCGAGCTCGACTTTCATGTGATTCTGCTCCCCTTTCTCATGATTCCTCGTGGCCATAAGCCTCGCTTCACCCCTAGCCCGTCACACGCAAACTCGGGCAACTATTGATGTTGTTGATTTCTATCATGAGTTTGTGTCCGAGGAGGATCAGGCAACGATGATTGCTTTGGAGGCGAAAGTCAGGCTCGTCCGAGAGTTCAAAGAGGACGAAGAAATTGAATAGTAGGTGGGAGGTTTCATTCTTGATCCGAGTTGTACAAGAACAAGGAATTCTAAGTTTTTCAAGACCCTAGAGCTTTATTGGCGCACCAAGACCATGGTGCTCTAGGAATGTTATCCAAGGAAGATGAATTTCGTCAGCTAAAGCACATAATGAAGACCTTGGAAGAGAAAAATGCCTATCTTCTCTCAATGGTCACTTAGATTGCTCAACATCACAGTGACACCTTCCATCTTCCCGCTGTAACTCAGACGGAACCCTCAACTGTTGTTGTTCGATCGGAGGAAGCATGCTCATCCTTTCCTCAAGTTTTCCAAGAGTTAACTTGTTTCTGAGCTTTTTAGTCCTCTTTTATGAGGTCTTTTTTGTTATGAACAATCCTAGTATTCCTATATGACACTATGTGTTCTATATTCTTCAGATAGTCAGACTTATTGTGCTTATTACTACGTGGTTTCTCCTCTGGGGCAGACAAACTTTTCAGCTTCTTTTTTATTACAAGAGAGTGTCATGGTCTCTCTCTGGAAAGTGAGTATGTTCAGGCATAGTTGTAAATCATGTTTATATTAATATAGTTTTTTCTTACTTACCAAAAAAAATATTATAAAATTTAATTATATCATTTTAAATTCATTTTAACTTAATTTTAAATTTAGTAATTCTCAAAGTATAAAAAGTGTAAACATTTATTCATGTTTTTTGTACTTTGGAAAAAAAATTGTATCTTAAAAGATTTTATTCTTATGGATGCTTAATAGATTTGAGGTTAAGATTTTATTCTTATGGAGGCTTAATAGATTTGAGGAAAGGAAACACCAAAGTGAATTGGGGTGGTGACGTTGTTTAAAGGCCATATAATTTTGTCTCTGGATGGAAAATGAATACTTCACGGATCCCACATCTAGCAAAATATTTTCAACAATTCTATAACTCAAAAACTAAATCGCACAGCTGCATGCCCACCTATAAAAATCACAAATATGTAAGCGAGTTTTCCAAAGAAAAGTGGAAGAGGAAGAAGAGACATGTAAAAATATTAAAGTTACATTTATTATTAATCCACCCTACAAGATACACTCTACATTATCAATAACATTGATATAAAGTGCACAATCAATATAAAGTTGTTGATGCGGTCTTTCCTAAAAGACCAAACATTGTTTGCTTAAGTTGTGGGCAAAAAAAGTCACAATCGTTACAAGCTACAAAATAAACTCTCCTAAAAGTCATCGAACATTGTCTACTTAAGTTGTGGGCAGAAAAATGAACGATTATAAGCTACAAAATAAACTCATGAATTGTAAACTACAAAATAAACTCGTTGTTCATGACTTATTGCTCAATTTTCAAAAAAGAAAAAAAGAGTATTCCGAATGCGTTTTGGGTCATAAATTCTCCAAAAGGAAAAAGAGTATTCCCTATGATTTTTGGAGGGTTTGAGAGATCTGTGATACTTAGCTCTTAAGTACCTCTCATGATGGTCACGTGTCGAGCGTAGGGTGAAAACACTCTCCATCGTTCAGTCCTAGTTCAAATCACATTTACTCCGTCTAAAATAGAGGAACGATATAATTAGAATTTGATCGGGGAAATCAATACATTCAATGATGCAGGCTACCTTTTCCGACTGGTAGGAAGAGCTAGGAAATGGTGGGATGCGAACAACTAGATGGTGCTGTAGGTTGGAGGTCAAAGTTTGAAACCTCACGACAAATGCTCTGTGTAGATCGGAAATCCACGCTTGCTACCTTGGTTCTCCGCCACCTGGGCAATGATGACAAGAATAACAATAATTCTATCATTAGAATCGACATGGACAGATAGAGGTTTGTCTTCATATTGAATTATATCTGCAGTGACACCGTATAATTGTAGGACGTCGATGTCACGCGAGAGCTCCAGGAGGAGGTTGAGTTCTTTTGCCTCGCTAGCCTCAGCGCCCTCTACGAGGAGGAAATTCAACGGATTGAGGAAGCAAAAGAGGCTATGTGGAGGAAAAATATCGAAATTTTGAAGGAGGAGATCAAGAAATGTCTCGGCAAGGCGATTCTCTCAAGGTGTCGGTGAGGAGAGGCGATTCTCGCAAGTAACATTTTTTTACTCAAAATGACTTCACGAAAAGGAAGAGAGCTCTTACCGTTTTCAAAACACTCGGGGGCTATGGAGTCCAAATTTTGGGGCCATTCTGGTGCTACAGAGCTCCATTGTTGAGGGCACAACTCAATTGTTGAAAATGTTGGCCTGAGGCCAATCCTACACTACTCACACAAGCCATATATAGGTCACTCTATGAATTAACAACATCAAGACATTGCATCTCCTACTGTGTCGATGGAGACATTGGCGGTGATGTTCATCTACCCATCAATAGAGGAAATACATTGCATTGTTCACTGTGCCAATGGAGACAATGGTAGTGATGTTCATATATGCATTAACATATGCAATACAATGCATTGCTCAGTGTGTCGATGGAGACAATGGTCATGATGTTCATTAGATCATTAAATGGAACAAATGAAATTATTCCTAGAAAACACTGCACACTGCAGATAGGTGGCAGGTCTAGTGTAAATATTATGATATGTGGCTTTATGTTATAGGCTTCAGACAGACGATAGATACCTATCAAGGAACCCTCCCTTTTAAAAGACCTTCGGTGTACTAATAAAAATTATTATCAATATTGTCATTAATTAAAGTTGTTCTTTGGATACTTAACCCCTTAATTACGTTCATGAGGTTCTTCTCTCAATACTCATCACACATCTGAGAGGTTCTTTTCTTCTGCAAAATGTCGCCACTTTCAACACCACTATTCGTTGCATTTTTATCATTGATTATACATATATCCCATATGAAAAAAACCTATACCCATGCAATGCATACTGAATGAATTGACTTCATATATAATATATTGAATAATAAATAATCTCAGCGGTTATCATTACCATGGTTTTGTTTACTTTTTCCCTCAAGTTCCTCTGATTTCTTGCCATGTCATAGCCAAAACTAACATTTACTCATTGACGTTTTTGGAAAACTTATTGGAGAATCCTTCTTTCCAAAAATTTCCAGAGTGGCCATGTTATGATTTTGGTTTTGATTTGGAATCCCTTGAAACCACTCTGTGATTTATTTGGAGTATAATTGATTTATCACAACTCTGATTGCTCCATCACACACAATACATCATGCCCATACAACCCATACTCACATTTTTGGAAATTATTGGCTGCTTGAAATAGTCTAAAGGACATATAAATGTAGAATGTGTCACAATAAAGGAGAAGGATAATACAGAAAGATGAGAGAAAAATGCCAAGGCGGTCTGAAAATACTTTAAACACATTGCTTGCTTCTGACGTTTGAGCTTCATGATATCCATTTCATTATTTGATTCAATGAATTTGTGGGTTCTCTAATCTGTCAATTGTTGGTCTTATTCTATCAGAGTTGCTAAAATCGTGAGAGCATCTGATGTAGAACATGTGCATTTCTCAATTTGGAAAAAAGATAATAGAATCTCGTGGAAAATATCGAATTTATTTTTGAATAGTGATATCCTGCTGCAATATTCTATACTGACATGAATGATAGTGGCTCACCTGATATTGCCATCTGACTAAAATACATCTGGCGTGGATCTTGGCTTCATAAAATTCATTCTGAAGTATATATCTTGCACATAGTGAAATATGAAAAGAATGTGCGAAGCTGTGCCATGCATCTATGTGAGAACGGTCCTTAGTAGCTCACCTGATATTTCCATCTGCCTAAAATACATATGGCTTCGATCCCCGCTTCATAAAATTCATTCTAAAGTAAATATCTTGCACAGAGTGAAATCTGAAAAGAATGTGCGAGGCTGCGCCGGGCATCTGTGTGAGAAAAGTCGTGAGCGACCCATGTCTGTCGGAAGTGAGTTGGTGAAAGAGAAAACACGTGGAAAGAGAGGATTTGTGATTGTTGATTAAGAGGTGGCAATTTTTTATAGGCTATGGATAGATGGAAAATGTCTCCAAGAGAACCTCCCCTTAAAAACACCTTCGGTGTAATTATTGGAGAATGGAGATTTTTCATCCCTCATTGACACTAGATGCTAAGGATGTCATCGTCCAACCGTTTTCACATCATCCTCATTCCATCCATGCCCACTGCCCTGCATGCATACATTGGTCACCTTCACATTACGTTTGTTTGTGGCAATCCTTCTTCCAAAACTTCCCTGCCAGGTGTTTTAGGGTTATTGCTAATAATAAGTATCTTCTATTTTATTTTTCAACTTCTTGTTACACACACACACACACACACACACACACACACACACACACACATATATTTTGAATATAGAGGGTGGAACCTCTATCCCATAGGGTCTATCCTTCTCACCTGGGGTTACAATCAGTCGACACGTGTCCTCCCGCAGATCGACGATTCCCAACTATTTCAACTATTCAGGCTTCGGGAGTTTCAACTCTGAACTCTTTCTCCCTCCGAAACGGCTATCTTCTAGAGTGACTTTCTCCGAAATGGAATATCTTCTGCCATGCATCCTCCTCAAATCAATGACTCTGGCCCTCTTCAGGACTTCGACCTTCGAAATTCTCAACTTCTCCACGCTCTGTTTCTCTCGGAGCTTTTTACCCGGAGTCCACGATCTAATGACGTGTGTCCTCCTGAAGATCGAAGACTACCAACTACTTCGACTCTTTGGGCTTCAAGAGTTTCAATGCTCCACCTTTTCCTTCTCCTGGAGCTCACAATCCGTCGATGCGTGTCCTTCTGGATCTGACGGCCCAGATTCACATTGGCTCTTCGAGATTTGGGAGTTTCAAACTCCTATGCACTCGTTCCTCCCAGAGTGCTTTCACCCGAAGATAACGGATTTATGGCGAATGTAGTTTATGCCACTTTGTCCCTCACGGATGTGATGAGATCTAGATTCACTTGAACCGGGACTTTACCTGTCCCTCTGGATGTGATGGTCTAGATTCACTTCAGAACTTCGGGACTTTGGCAGTCTTCTCTCTTCTGTGCTTCAAGAGACTTAAAGCTCATGGAACTTGCCCAGATCCAACGATCTGGAATGATCCCGCTCCCTCTTGGATGGATATTGATCGATGATTCACGAAACCTTCAAAGCTTCACTCCTTCTGAATATTTCTCCCCGCTATCTCCTCTGAGCTTGATCCCCTTGAGGATTTTGATCTCCCATGCACTCTTTGCATTTCTAGGATTTCGATAAACTCAGATCAAAAGGGTTTCTTCGAAATAAACTCTTTCCGCACTCCTTGCGCTTCTCTGCTCTGGTTCTTCGACACTTTGTCGCTCGGTGACTTTGTGCACTCCTTGCACTTGGCCTAAGTTCCTATCGTTCCTTCTGAACTTCTCTGAGTCAATTCAAGACTCTGTCGACGCACTCCTTGCGTACGAGATGCACACCTTGCATATGAGATATCAGAAGCAGAACGATTGAAACGTATACAATTCCTCACCAACTCATGTGATCAATCATAAACAATCACATAGAAACAAAATGAACTAAAACACATATAGAACACATCATTCATTCAATCACACATCAAAATGAACACTGTCCAAGGAATTGGAACAATTCTGTCTTTTTTATTCATTCATGAAATAAAGTACATAGTATTACAGTTCTTCACTGCATCTTTCTTCTACTCTACTACTCTTCTCTCACTGATACTCCTCTATCACTTCTTTTACAATACAAAAACAAATCTATCTAAGGAGTGGCTCCTCGAGCTCTTCTTCGTCCTGTCTTCAACCTATCCTATCAGTTTCTAGCGGTAACCTACCTTGTCCTATTACCAGATAAGAGCCGACACTCTCTATCTACAACTCCTTACAGTCGTATAAGACTTTACAAACAAGATATATGAAAAAACGTTGTTTCCAAAATATCTCAACAAATCACTCTGTTTCTGAGTTAAATGTTGATTTGAAATTCTATCATGCTGAGATGTCATATCTTTGCCTCCACGCTTGCATTTTTTACTTTGAAAGCAATGCTCCTACATCATTCCCCATGTAAATCTAAGACATTTAAGATAAGCATTCATTTTGGAGTAGAAATTACTCCGAGTCTCTTGCGAAAATACTCAAAGGCTTCCCTTGGAAGCAGTTTTGTAAAGATGTCTACCACTTGGTCTTTTGTGCCCACATATTCAACTCTGATGTTCTTCTATGCAACCTGTTCCCATAGAAAGTGATACTTTATTGGAATGTGCTTCGTATTGAAGTGCATCACCGGGTTCTTTGAGATGCTGATGGTGCTTGTATTATCACAATAGATTGGAATGGGCTCATCATACTCAACCTGTATATCTGTCAAAGTTTGTTTCATCCATAGAACCTGAGCACACCATCCTGCTACTATAATATACTCTGCTTCAGTTGTAGATAAATATACTGATGATTTTTTCTTGCTTAGCCAAGATACTAAAAACTCACCCAAGTAGAACACTACTCCACTGGTGCTTCGTTGGTCACCAATGCAACTTGCCTGTTATAGCAAGATTTACCTCACCCTATGCAATCTTGCACATAAGGAATTTTTCCATTTTCCCATGCAGAATTATCATCCTTGTTTGTAAAATACTAGAGATAAAAATGCATATTTTTCCACTTGTACTCATCTTTCCTACTATAAAACATGCGTATACGCAAGCTGCACCACTACAACCCATGTACATCGGGATTTGTGCCAAAAAATGAAAATTAATTTTGGGTTTCCATGTAACGACAGGATATCTATGATCCTTGGCCTTCCATATACTGGAAAAGTTCTGACTCGGCCCTTCAGTTCCATTTGAAGGCTATAAATGGGCCAATTCCAAGCTATGGAAAGGAAGAGAATGAATTCAACTTTGAGAGCAAAGTTACTATGGATAAATTATTTACTTCATATTGAGTTTGCATCCCTTTGTCCTTTAAGTCTGAACACAGTGTTCAACCCCCAAGATCTTCCCTTATTGATTGAGAACCTCATTGTTTCTCTTTTATGAGCTTGCCTTTGGTGGAGGATTGAAGTGGTGGAGGCCCAACTGGAAGGAACTTAGTTTATCAGTTCCGAACCATGCCGACACAGAAGTCTGTAACATTTTCACTTTTGCTGATCATATATTAATAGAAATACTCTTTTTCCATCCAATTGATATCTTGCAAATATTTGAATTATTATTCCATGGGCGTATTTGTCATGTTTATTAATGGATTATGCTACCAAATGTGCTAACATAATTTATTATCACCATATGCTTTCTTTTCTTAGTTGTTGAGGACCAGTTGCTGGTATATTTCTTTGGGTAAAGTGCTCAATGGTGGACCTCATCGAACGCCTGGACAAGGTAGGCCTTTTAACTTGTCTTGCTAGCATATTTGTTTACATAGCATACTTGAGAATAGAGTTGATTTTTGAAGTCATTTCCGTTTGTTGTGGTTTACCCGAGCCATAGAGAGATTTTCCTCGTAACACTGCCCAATTTGCATCTGTGTAGGCAATAAGTGATAGATCCTTTCCTTTTGGATACCATAATCCAAACTCTTATGTTCCTTTGAGATATATGAAAATCCTCTTCACTGCTAATACATGTGATTCCTTTGGTGCTTCTTGAAATTGTGCCACTTATCCAACTGCCTGCATTACATCTGGTTTGGATGTTGTCACATATAGTAAGCTACCAATCATTGACCTGTATTTCCTCTTGTATGTAGACTTTGAATCATCATCTTTCTCAACTTGCAACTGGTTTTCATAGGAGTGGTAACTGGTTTGCAATCTTCCATTCCGAACCTATTTAGCATTTCTCTGATATACTTAGTTTGAGAAATAAAAATTCCTTGGTTGCTTTGACGTATTTGAAGACCCAGAAAGAAATATAGTTATCCAAGTAATGACATTTCAAATTCATTCTGCATATCCTTTGCAAATTTCTGGCTTAACCTGCCATCGGTACTTCCAAAAATAATATCATCAATATAAACTTCAATTAATAAAATACCATCTTGAGTTACCTTGATGTAGAGGTTGTTGTCTGCACTTCCTTTTCTGAACCTTGCCTGATGTAGATATTTATCCAGTCTAGAGTACCATGATCTAGGAACAATTTGTTCAATGTAGACTTCTTCTTCAAGTTCCCCGTTTAAAAAAGATGATTTCACATCCATATCTATCCATAATGTTCAAGACTTTTCTACACAACTGTCCATAATTTTGACTCATATGTCACTATACTATCATGAAGTACTACTACAACTAATCAATCTATCATATTGTACTTCTGCTAATTGAATGCACTGACTCTGTTTACTCAAATTATGCAAGCTCATCGAAGGATGGTTCCTGGTTTGTCTCAGCTACCGCATAGACTCCCCGTATCTATTATTCATATTATCTAGGAGTCTCTAAGCTAGATGGATCAGAGAAATTCTTGCTCTGAAGTGTATTCATCATCATCTTCATTAGTAGATTCATCATCTCTCTGAGCTTTGACTTCTTTCTTTATGTATGTGGATTCATCTTTCACTACAGTGCCTGAAAATAAAATCTCTTGAACCCGTTCCTTATTTACATGTCCTTCTTTTCTTTTAGTTGTTTTCCAAATCTTTCTTTATCTGACAACTTTCCTTTTCTCTGTATAATTTTCTTCATCTCGTTTTATTTCCAATCTTGCGATCTCTGGGACTTAGTCTTTGTTCACCTGTTCTTCGTGTTTTGAACAACCATTGTCAACATACCAACCACACTTCTTCTACTTATCTTGTAGAGAGAGTGTGCATTCTTCATTGCTATACTGATTCTTCTTTCTTATCCATGTTCTCTTTTGAGGCTCCTGTGTGTGACTGTTTTTTTTCTGTTGTGGTTCTCTAGGAGGGACTGCCATTCTACAATATTTGGCCATGTGTCCAAAGTTATTTCACTTATAACATTCCGCTTTAGTGCTCAATGGTTCAAACCTGTTGTAGCTTCTTCTTGGTGTTTCAATAGGCCTTCTTGGATAACCATTTTGTGTATGACTTTCAAAGTTGTTTATGTTCTTGCTATTAGCTCTGCAATTTATAGCTTTATGTCCAAAATTATTGCATGCATAACATAAACCCAAAAAGATAGTTTGGTACATGGGAGTTGAAGATATTCTGAAAGGAGTTACTCTTATGAATCCTTCTTCTTCCTGAGGCCTATTTGTTTCTGTTGGTCATTGATTATGAAATATGAATCTTCTCGGTGGAGGAGTGTCCCTATAATCTTCCTTATAGGTCTTCCTATCCCCTTTGATTGTTTCTGCATAAGTTTTTCGATATGTTTCTTGTTCCATTGCTTTGGAGCTTGATCCCTTTTCTGTCTAATTGTATCCAAGTACAAACTTGTCATGATTAGGCCTTTGATTGCCAATAATGTCATCCAAAACTTTTGAGATGTTCTGCACATTTTTCTTTTGAAGATCCTTTCTTAATGTGACAACCTCTGCTTCCAAATTTCCAATGATCCTGTCTCTTTCTTCTAACTGTTCTTTGAGTGCTTCTTAAATTATTTTATATTATTCTATTTGAACCTTCAATTCCATGATTATCTGCTCTAGTTCTTGAGTGTCTTCCTTCTTGTTTAGTTCTTCTTGTATCTTCTTGTTTTTCCTCTTTTCTCTTCTTATAACTTCTATGACAGTCAACAATTATTCTCGGTAGTCAACTTCCGCCTCTTCATATTCTTCTTTGATGTCTTCTTTATCATAGTCTTCTACTACCATGAATAGAACTCTTTCTGTCTCACTCTCACTGACTTCATCTTCATCTAATGAGGATATGTCTTCTTTGGTGCATAAGATTTTCTTGAAAACTTTCTTTGTGGTTCCTTTGCCTTTATATGTTTGTTTTCTATTTGAGTAATCTTCATCATTGCCCTTATTTTTCTTATGAGGACATTTTTTAGAAAAATGACCAATACCATCACAATTAAAACAAATCAATGGAAGCTTACCTTTATATCCGTCGTTGGTTCCCTTGTTCAATCTCTTGACAAAATTGACCATTTATTCATAATCTTCTGAGATGTCATTGCTGCTACTATGTTCTTTTTCTTTTTGCTTTCCCTTTTTCTTTGACCTTTTTGATGCTTTGAAGCTACTTCTTTTATATTTGGATTTTCCTGTTCAGTTCTCATTTCATATGCTGTGAAGATTCCATGTAGTTTGTCCATGCTTATTGAGTTTACATCTGATATTTCTTCTACTACTGGTATCTGTTGAGCACTCAACACACCCTAAAAATCCTATGTCAAATTTTACTTTTTGGGTACCACTTGATCTTTTTCACTATCTAATTTGAATTCATTGTGAAAAATGTTGCCTTTTCTTATCATCTTGACTCTCATTAAGTCTTTCAAAGTTTGCTTGAATCTATGAAAACCCATGACTTAAAACGCTTGACTTTTAAATAAAGAATCAACAACCAAAACATTTCACCCAATCCACCCAAATTCGACATCGGAAGGAATTAAAAGATGAAAGAAAATCACTCAAAAAAACAGTAGTCACCGAGCGCCGATCTTCACCGACATTGGCAAAACAAAGTTTTATTTCGCGACAAGCATCACACAAGGATATCGCCGATAACCGATCCCCTTCGACATCGGTAAAAGGCGAAGAGAGTAAATTTTAATGAATAAATAAATGATATCACCGATAGCCGATACCCGATGCGCTTAGTGAAATCAGAGAAGACCAAATCGCAATGAACATTCAGACCACGCTAAAAGTTTTTCTTCGATCACCGACTTTCGAAACGTTTTGGCATCATGAGTTTTGAGGAAGCTAATCCATAGGAAAACTAGTGTTAGGTTTGTCCCTGGTCATCGACCCTCGATACCTTGTTGTGTGGCGGGGATAAAAAAAACACACAAAACAACTCATAACACCATTGAGGATGAATTCATAGTTAACTCAGAGGAATTGCGGTTTGTTTGAATGGCGCAAACAAGGGGTGCTGCGTAGTGAATCCCAGGCTTGAAAATACGTTCTGAATCAAACAGGAAAATATATGGACAAAGAACGTAGGAAATACATACACAAAGAAAGGAAACAATACATCCAACCGCTACAACTAGAATCCTTTCATCAAAGTTGACTTTTTCATTAGATTTTGATTGAGCTCAAATTACATACAATAGATATTGTCTACACTATTTGGCCAACCAACCTGATTTACATTGAAAACATGAAATATATAGGTGAAGGCGCTGCTTGGCCTGCCCTGCTCTCTAGCTACTATCCCTAGAATCTAGGAAACATGCCTTCCTTTGTTCAATGGCCTTTCGTATGATCTCTTTCTCAAAATAGAAAACAAATGTGTACGGCCTTGTCATAACCACTTGCTTCTTGGTTCGATCATCAACAGGTCTCGTCATAGGGGTGGTGATTTGTCACTTTTTATTCTTTCGATGTCCATTGTGCTTCGCGCAACTGCACGATTTTATCTTGCACTTCCCAGAGGTGTCTCTTGAGCCATTTTACGTTCCCTTCTTGACCTTGTGATGCTGACACCTCAAGGGTCTTTTCTGCCAACTGTCGTCTTAATTATCTATTTTCTTGGTAGAGTTCAGCAATGGTGAGTTGTGCCTGTTTTAGCTGCTGAATTGGCTCTCGAACATTAGTGCCTGTGGCACCTGTCCTCCTCATTCTACTCCCGCTTTCATGATTTGTGCCTTCGATAAGATCTAGCGGAATAACGCGCATAAGTAATTCCTTGGCAGCCGATCTTGCACATGGTTCGCTTGGGACTTAGGTTTCCCCAACTTCCTTGTTCTTCCTTGGCCTACCCCTTCTTCGGGGTATCATCTCTTGAGGAGGCATGTCTTTCAACATCCTTCCTTCCGGTGTAACTCCTTCCACTTCGGCCTTCGCACAGTGTGATATCATCGTTTCCGCGCGCAGATGGGAATCTCACTTTGAAACCTTGGGGATGTCTACTACGAGTAAGAACGAATCCCAGTCGCTTTGGGGCTCATGCATGACACTTTTGCTGCTTTGCATGTCCTTTCTTATGTTTTGAGGGGTTCACATGGTGCAACACATATCTGTCGTATGCGTGGGGGAATTGGCGAGGGCCCGAGGTGGAAAACTTGATCAATCTGGGCTCACGAGATGAACTACCAACAATGCATAAGCTCAACTAGTGAGTAGAATGCATGCAGAACATCCAAAATTTATAATAGAGCGGGAAGTAGGTGGAAACATGCCAGGGAACATTGAATTCATGGCGACTTGATGTTTTGAAGTGAACTGAAGATTTTCTGTGGCACATCCGTGCGACGAGTATGTTCCAAGGTGTGCGAGGTACAACCGATAGAAGTTATAGGGCGTATGTGATACGAGTGCCATGATTTTTTATCCTTACAGCCTTTGTGATGAGCTGATGATGGTTGCTGCACTTGGCGGCATGACTTCTATTTAAACAAATTTCCTCAACCTGAGGCACCTAACGAATTCCCTTATGACATGACTCAACTCTTTTGGAAAAAACTCATACTCTTAACACATGTTTGACTCTGACATCCTTTCCCGACTTCAAGGGCCAACTGACCACTGGCTTGAATTCGACTCTCATGTTATTTCGTACCCGATATTTCATGCTGTGGCACACAGACATAACCCGACTAAGAACCACCCTGACTAGAGAAAAATGACGGCGCTAACAGAAGTGAAACAAACAATTCGAAAGCTGTAGAGATCCCATGAGTATCAAATAACCAGGTTTAGAAAGATTTATAGGTATGTACCAGTCTAGATTTTTCATGCTTACATTTCATACATATATTTTACCCAGTGTTGCTCTATATGCAGTCTCTAAAGGATTTTATTTTTTGATTGTAGGAAAGATGCCTTCGAGTATTGGGCAAACATGGTGCGGGAGCCTCATCGGGAGATTCAGGAAAAATGGGCCAAGTGGGTGAAGAGATGGGTCAAAATCAACAAGGCAATGAAGGATATTAGACTCCCTGAGTTTTGAATGCCAGATGACTTTGTCGAATTGCGCGTCATATTCAAATCGTACACCGAGAAAGACTCATTATGGGTCAAAGAAATAGAAAAGGTGGCAGACACGGTGAAAAGTCAGGTGCGACAGTTTATGGAACACCCGATCAAAGCTCGGGTTATGCTGCAACATTTAAGTGCCAATATAGTCAAGTATCATGAACATGCGGTAGATATCAGAGAGATTCACTTGGCCCTGATGGAACAACATAGATTCCCATACACCAATACCTGTGAGGATCTGTTCATCAAGTGGTCGGAGTATAAGAGGAGTCACCTTCTTAAGTGATATCTTGAGATGACTCACAGAAAAAATCATAGGAGAGAATCCCATGTGGCAAATTCTGTTTTTCTTATCTACACTTTAGTTGTTATTTTTAGTTAATTTTATGTTATAAATAAGAGCATCGACTGACTAGTTAGAGGTCGATGGTTGTTGCAAGAAACTCTAATTTTTGGTTTTGTTAAGAACTATTTCGGAGCTGCCTTTAATTGAGAAGTCCTTCTGGACCAGAGACAAGTTTATGTTTTCATCAAATGCGTGTATGATTGGATGTGGAGGAGAACTATTTCCTATTTCATCTCATGAATGGATGCAGTAACACGTAAGAGCTATTAAATCTATTGATAAGTTATCTGATGCAATGTTTTATGGTTCTTTCTTTAATGATGAAAATAAATCTTTGTGTTATGTGATTGATGATTAGAGTTAAGTGAATTATTTTACTTTCCATCATTTATCACAAGTATGTTTTCTTTCTTATAATTTGTATCTCAGTCAATAATTGGAATACTCACATGGTTAACGTATTAGTACTAGGCCCGTGGTAGACGATCACCACCTGCATGCTAGAGTAAAGGGTTATCCCAAGCTCAACTTCTTCTCCAGTAGTTAAACTTGTTCCTTTTTTGTTACCTAGTTGGTTTATACCAGCTTCCATCTCATATTGGTCCCATCTAAGAGAAAATAAAAAAAAGAGAAAGTCCAAACTGAAGGAGAAGCCTTCACAAGAAAACGTAAAGTCCATCGATTAATTGTATGGATCACAAGATCTGGAGAACCATTCCACTATTAAACGCTATAGAGTCTAATTGGGCCTCGATGGTGGGTTTGGTTTCTGTTGTTTAGTTAAAGGGATATAGAACCCATCAACAAAATTGGCACTAGAAGGAGGGCCTGAAGAATAAATGGTTGAATATACATTTCACATGATATCTCAGACAACCTGTAGATTCAAAACAACCCACACGCATGGATAGTCATTCCCAAGACAACCCACACACAGTGAGTACTCCTGAAATGAGTAACTCACCCCAACACGAGGAAGAACGATTTTTCCCTGATATACCTTATGCTCTTCATCACGAGGAATTAAATCAATTTAGAAGAATCATAAGAGCATACGCTCGACAGATCAGTGCACTATCTTTAGCTCTGATACTTCCTCGAAGACAAAAAATAAGAAGACCAGTGTTTGACACCCCCGACCAGGTTTTTGTGCACACAGTAGAAGACCTAATAGATTTCGTAATCACCAAAATCAAACATCCTTTTAATCTAATCCCTAAAATGCCAACCAACAATGTCTCTGAGCCGGGTGATTTTTAGGAAGAGGAAGGGTTTAACTCAGAATGCTCATTTTTAGGATCTGAAGATATGGAAGATCATAATGACCATGATGTAGAGAGGGGAAAACCACCAAAAAAAAATGAACCTTGGTTGACCAGAGATTCTCTGACCATCCCTGGATGAGTACATAACCTTCCCAGACACCCAAAGAAATTACACCCTAAATTTGACCCTGAGACCTTGGGATTTCCTGAGGATCATATCACGAAATTCATACTAACTATCAGACTTATGAATTCCCAACATGAAGATGTAGTTTGCAGGCTGTTCCCCTATACTTTTGAGAATTCAGCTTCGACGTGGTATTTTAACTTGCCTGTAGGATCTATAACTAGTTGGACGAAGTTTCAAAAAGACTTTTTAGATAAATTTGCAGAAGAAACTACTACGGGAGCTCTGATGGCTGAGTTGTTCGCCACCACCATGAGTTCGAAGGAAAGAGTCAAAGATTTAAATCAAGTATTCACTACTATCTTAAACAAATTCCAACCCGAAGATAAACTTACTGAGGAGTTGCAAATTGAAGTATATGCTAATGCTCTCCTAGCTTCCATTTCCATGTTTGTGAAGAGGGCTACCAAACTAACCCTAGCTGAGAATTTTGAAGAAGCCAAAATGATAGAGTTCCAAATGAAATGATGTAAAGAGGGCCAGGTCTCTTTAGTTAAGAAAGAAGTTCAACCTCCTCCCAGGAGAGGACTATTGCTTACTAGACCCCTAAGGAAACCAACAGAACAAGCTCCTGAAAAGGGAAGTGGGGAAATAGAAGACCTACAACGCATGGTCAAAAAGCTATAAAATGAAATCATAGACATGAAGAGAAGTGCAGGGGAGGGAAAACAAGGCCAAAGGCCCTAAAATCCTTTCTTTGAAAGTTATCCACTGTTCAAATCCATTGAACCTCCCCCAGCCAACCTAAACATCGATATGGGAAATATAGCATCCGACTCTTTCTGCACTTATCACCAAGAGAACCACTCTGAAAGAGACTGCCCCCAATGGGTGCATGCCATGAATCTGATGGCCAACCAGTTTCTAGATGAAGTTTCCCTGACCGAACAATCAAGCAGCTCTAGTATGAATATTGCTGACTAGGAAGAAATTGCTCCACCAGAAGAAACAACCATGTTGAAATGGGATCCCGGACTAGCTATGCCTTCCAATGGCCTGTTTGAGGTTCAACAACCACCTGCAGAAGTCTTGGATGTACAAACACGAAGTAGGGGTCATCCTATCTCAAACGACCTTATTACGACCCAAGTTTTAGGAGGAGGATCAAATCTCGATAACCTAAAAGTACATTTTTCTACCCGTAAGAGCCCTATAAATATCCATATGTGAGAATCACCCAAGCTGGATTACAACATAGTAGAATATTTGAAGAAATTGAAGGCTAATATATCAGTTATAGACATATGTATAATCCCTCAACAAAAGGAATTCCTGCTACAAGCTTTGAAATTAGTATAAAGTTCTACGAAAAACACTGACCCAAGAAGCAATCTAACTCCCACAGATCTAGGGAATAAACCAATTGTGAACTCCTTCTCTGAAGAAAAGAAGGGAAAACCTTTTGTCCCTAATTTCCTTTTAACATTCAAAGTCTTTAACATAAACCTCCATAATTGTTTGGTCAATTCAGAAGCATCCTCTAATGTTATGCCACTGTCTATTTGCAAAAAACTAAATGCAGTCCCTCTCAAGAGTGATAAACATGTAATACAACTAGACAAAACCCAGGTGAAGGTCATGGGAGAACTCAAATACGTAATGATCAGAATAACGACACATCCTAAATTTGTGCAAGTCATCGATATCATTGTAGTAGATATCCCATAGGCTTACGGGTTGTTATTAAGCTGAGATTGGTTTGAAAATTTAAATGGATACTTTAGTACAAACTGGGCTCACCTTTGGTTTCCATTAAAGGGGCACAAAACTATGCTCAGAATTGATAGGGAAAGATATCTGAAACATATGGTCACTGACCTAGAAACCCTAAACGAACCCTCATCGACATATTTCCCCGTGCTAGGAAATTATTCCTGTGATTCCTACTTCAGGAACTTCTCTCCTCTCTCATTTGATGTCCCTCTTACTCAAAACTCTGAAATGATTTTTCGAGAGGAATTGCCGACCACGACGGAAGAAACCCTCTTTTTCCAAGAACCTGCATTAGAGATCACATAACTCACGAGAGGAAAAGAGGAGAGTAATAAGAAAGGGAAAGTTGATAGATTTTGCCCACAATTTTGGACCTTATACTTTGATGGCTCTAAATCAAAAGAAGGGTCCGAGGTAGGGTGCATCCTCATCGGTCTGGAAGGTAAATGACATTTCCTATCCTACAGACTAGAGTTCGAATGCACAAACAACAATACCGAGTATGAAGCTCTAGTATAAGAGATAAAGAAAGCCATAGACTTAAAAGTCAAAGAATTGAAGGTTTTCAGAGATTTTGAAATCATCGTTAGACAAGTTAGGAATACTATACATTGCAATTCTCCACACCTAAAGAACTACCAACAGGAAGTGCACAGGCTAATATAACATTTTGAAGCTTTCAACATTACAACGATTCCCAGAGAAAAGAACATTCTTGCTGATTTTCTGGCCATCGCTGCTTCAAGACTATCAACTCTAGAATATTATGAAGCCTCTCAGTTCACTGTGGAGCTACTTTACAAACTATTAGTGCCCAACAATATTTTTAATTGGAAGGTCTTTGAAGGAGATGAACAGATCATAAATTTTTGACCAACCAAGATAATTTTAAGGATTTGGCTATTGACGATTTAGTATTCCAGGAACAATCAACAGAAGCCGATCCTCAGACAGATCAACCAACTAATAGACTAAGGTCTCACACGATACTGAAGGGAATAGCCAACTTAGAAAACCTTTTTGACCCGAGGGAACGATTTAAGGGGTCAAAAAATGCAAAGACCGATAGTTCTTGTCCCATGCATGAAACTATAAATCTATAAACCTAGGAAAACCCCAAGAATTTAAATCTCAGTAAGACAATATCTAAATAGGAAAGGAAGGCCTATCTAAAAATTTTCAGACAATTTCAATATGTCTTCGCATGGTCCTACCGGGATCTGAAAACTTATGATACTCGTATTATTCAACACACTATCCCATTAAAACCTGAAGTGAAACCCTTTCAATAGAAGCTCCATAAGTATCAACCATCCCTAGAACCTCTCATATGTCAGGAGTTAAAGAAACTACTCGATGCCAAGATCATTTTTCAAGTTAGACACTCCGAATGGGTAGCAAATTTGGTTCCTGTGAGGAAAAATTCTGGCAAAATTTGCCTTTGCGTAGATTTCAGAAACCTCAATAGAGCTTCAGAAAAAGACAACTACCCAGTCCCACCAATGGAGAAACTCCTGCAGACCGTGTCTGGCTCTGATATTTTCTCCCTGTTGGATGGTTTCTTAGGTTACAACCAAGTTCTGGTTTTAGAGGAAGCTGTTTGAAAACTACCTTCCGAACCAAGTGGGGACCCTTTGCCTATAAACACATGCCCTTTGGGTTAATCAATGCAGGAGCAACCTTCCAAAGGGCCATGGACGTAGCATTTCGGGGACTAATAAACAAGTGTGTAGTAGTGTACTTGGGCGACATGACTGTGTATTCTAAGAACAAAGAGGAACATATCCAACACTTAACCCAGATTTTCAAAAGGTGTAGAAAATACAATATATCTTTAAACCCCAAGAAAACTATCTTTGGTGTTGAGGAGGGTAAGCTATTAGGTCATATTATATCCCAGGCATGGATTCATATAGACCTGGAATGGATAAAGGCTATAACTCAACCCCCGTTACCTCACAATAAAAAGGAAATGAAATCCTTCTTTGGGAAAATCAATTTTGTAAGAAAATTCACCCTGATTTCGCTGAGACTGTCAGAACATTACAAAAAATGATCCACAAAGGTGCTGAATTTAAGTGGGATGATGAACGAAAGGATGCTTTCAAAAATATTAAGATTGTGATATCTCATGCTCTAGTGTTGCGAAGCCCCGATTTTAGTAGAGATTTTTTCCTCTATACTTTCCCCTCCGACCAATCGTTAGTTGYAGTACTGACTTAGAAGGATGATGAAAACAACAAGGCTCTTGTGTCATTCATGAGCACTAACCTCCAAGGTGTCAAACTTGATTATCCTGCTATAGATAAACATACTTATGCAGTTTATAAAGCAGTAAAACATTTCAAATCTTACATCCTCAAGAACCATACCAAAGTAATCATGCCTCACCCCGTAGTCCGATCCCTATTTACTCAACATGAGATGGGGGAAAGAAGAGAGAAATGGATGATAGTAGTCCAAGAATTTGATCTAGATATAAAACCTACTAAATTGGTTAAAGGATAAGGGTTATGCAAATTGGCAGCTGAAGCTCAAGACCAAGTAAATGAAGACCCCAGATGGGAGAATGAAATGACATTATGGTGTGGTGAAGCTTCATACATTTCCCCAGGAAAAGAGTCTTGGTATGAGAAACTGTCTTATCTCCTACACAATTAGACTTAGAAAACCTCAACCCTAGGGAAAGGAGAGCTCTCAGGTTAAAATCTGCACAATATCACCTCATAAACTCGGTACTCTTCCGGGTTAATTATGATGGGGTACTTTTGAGATGTCTCGAGCACAAAGATGCATACAAAGTTCTAAAGGAATTACGTGATGGTTCTGCAGGTGGACGTTTCGCAGGAAACACCACTGCTCATAAGATACTGAGCGATGGCTATTATTGGCCTACCCTATTCAAGGACACTCACACATATGCTAGAAATTGTAAAACTTGTCAGATACGCACTGGGAGGGAGAAGAGAACAACTGTCCCACTCCAACCGGTGGTCTCTTTTAGGCCATTCGAGAAATGGGGGTTAGATATCATAGGAGATATTACACTGAATTCCTTAAAACAACATAGATATATATTAGCTGCCACAAATTATTTCACAAAATGGGTAGAGGCCATCCCTATGATTCATGTAAACGAAAAGGTGGTGATCCAATGAATTATGCCTTCTGTCTGTTTTTGATAATGCCTCTTACTTTTCATCCACACTATTAATATAGTTTTCTCTAGATAAAGGAATCATAATCATATACTCTGCAAACTATTATCCACAGGGAAATAGAGTGGCCGAATCAACTAATAAGAACCTAGTGAGGATATTGAAGAAAACAGTCACAGACAACTAGAGGAATTGGCATAGCTCACTTCATAACACTTTATGGGATGATAGAGTCACACCAAAGGAAGCCATCGATAATTCTCCATACTTTCTTGTTTATGGAAAGGAATCCATTCTCCCGAACGGGCTATATCTTCCATCTCTTCAACTTGCTAAGGATTGGAGAAGACAACCCTCATCAGTCATACAACAAAGAATTGACACCTTGCTCATGTTAGAAGAAGAGAGGGAAAAAGATAAGTCAAAATTCATAGCTCATCAGAATATAGTAAAGAGGTGGTTTGACAAGCATAAGGCTAAAACAAAGAATTTTGAAGTAGGGGACTTAGTCCTAAAATGGGATAGAGAAAATGAGACCAAATGAAAACATTCTAAGTTTAAGAACCTATGGTTTAGACCTTTCCAAGTGGCTGAGAAGATTGGGGCATGCACTTACCTGTTACAAAATCTAAGGGGGGAACCTCACACCTTCCCAGTGAATGGCCAAGCCCTAAAACAATATTTCCATTAAATAATAATAATAATAATAATAATAAATAATATTTTATGTTTTGCATGCGTATTTTCATGATTTTTGGTTTTAGCTAGGTCGATTACGAAATGATTTTTTTGTTTTTTTTTCTATTTGGACTTCTGTGATTTTGACGTTTGTGTTTAGCAAGACACTATATGACCTCAAATCATGCGACATGGCAAACTCTGTCCTTAACTCATCGCCCACTTACAACATGAGAAGCGTTGGGGAATCTGCAGTTGTTTCGAGGGGCTCTCTATCTAATCTGCGCAGATGAACAACTTTGGAGAAATGCAGAAGTGTCTGCCTAGTGGTACGGTAAAACCTTAAGGGAAAGACGATAAGCTAGAACGGGATACATGTATCTCTAAGACAAACCTAGCAAAAAATTCACTTGGACCATCTCATGTTGCAAAATAATAGATGTCATCCTCTCCCACTTGCTCAGGGCATTCTGCTGAAATAAAATGAAATAAATCAAATGAGTGAACAGTAGGAGAGGGTATGCAAATAACTCCGTCAGGGCTATGGATTCTTCCTGATAGTGGAGCAAGGTCTGTGATGTCGGGGTGAATCCACCGAGGCTATGGATGCTTGCTGGTAGCGGAGCAAGGTCTGTGACATCCGGGTGACTCCGTCGGGACTATGGATGCTCGCTGGTAGTGGAGAAACACTGTAGCAAGTGAGTAAAGATAACTAAAGGCTCCGTTCTAGTGAATTATTTGCTATATTTTGGTCAAAGAGGGCGTGGGTCAGGGTGACAAGAAACGAAGGAGGAATAAAGGTTGAAAACCCCACAGGTAGACCTAGAGGCATTAACAGGAGAATTTCAAATGCARAGGTAAAAGAGGCTCTGATTTAAAACCAGTTAAGTTCTCCACCARMTTTTGCATCAATCGAGCCTGAAGGAAGAACAAAGATTCTACTTTCGCCTAGTAAGTCACCATTTGTTGAGCACTCAACACACCCTAAAAAGCCTATGTCAAATTTTACTTTTTCGGTACCACTTGATCTTTTTCACTATCTAATTCGACTTCATTGTGAAAAATGTTTCCTTTGCTTATCATATTGACTATCATTAAGTATTTCAAAGTTTTCTTGAATCTATGAAAACCCATGACTTAAGAGGCTTGACTTTTAAATAAAGAATCAATAGCCAAAACATTTCACCCGATGTGCCCAAATTCGACATTGGAAGGAATTAAAAGATGAAATAAAATCACTTGAAAATACTACAGTCGCCCAACACCAATCTTCACCGGCATTGGAAAAAGAAAGTTTTCTTTCGCGAAAAGCATCAAACAAGGATATCGCCGATAACCGATCCCCTTCGGCATTGGTAAAAGGAGAAGAGAGTAAACGTTAACGAAGAAAGAAATGATATTGTCGATAGTCGATACCCGACACACTTAGCGAAATCGGAGAAGACCAAAATCGCGACGAACATTTGGATTATGCTAAAAGTTTTTCTTTGATCGTGCCGAATTCCAAAACGTTTCGGCATCGTGAGTTTTGAGGAAGTTAATCCACAGGAAAACTATTGTTAGGTTTGTCCCTGATCGTCAACCCCTGATACCTTGTTGGTTTGGCGAGTAACAATATTCAATGTAAGATCGTCATGTGGCGGGGAGAAAACAAACACACAAAGCAACTTGAAACACCATTGATGATGAATTCAGAGTTAACTTGGAGAAAATGTGATTTTTCAGAATGGCGTGAACAAGGGGTGTTGCACAGCGAATCTGAGGCTCGAAAATAGGTTCCGAATCAAACAGGAAAAGATATGGACAAAGAACGCAGGAAATACATACACGAAGAAAGGAAACAATACATCCAACTGCTACAAATAGAATCCTTTCATCAAAGTTTCAGGACTTTTGCATTAGATTTCGATCGAGCTCAAATTACATACAATAGACATTGTATACACTATTTGGCCAACCAATGTGATTTACATTGAAAACATGAAATATATAGGCTAAAGTGCCGCTTGGGTTTCCCTGCTCTCTAGCTACTATCCCTAGAATCTAGGAAACAAGCCTTCCTCTGTTCAATGACCTTTCATATGATCTCTTTCCCAAAATAGAAAACAACTATGTATGGCCGCGTCATAACCGCTTGTTTCCTTGTTCATTCATCAGTAGGCCTCATCATAGGGGTGGTGATGTGTCTCTTTTTATTCTTTCGATGTCCTTTGTGCTTCCCACAGCTGCACAATTGTATCCTGCGCTTCCCAGAGATGTCTCTTGAGCCATGTCACGTTCCTTTCATGGCCTTGTGATGCTGACACCTCAAGGGTCTTTGCTGCCAACTATCATCTTAATTCTCTATTTTCCTGGTAGAGTTCGGCAATGACGAGTTGTGCCTGTTCCAGCTGCCGAGTCGACTCTTGAACATTAGTTCCCATGGCACCTGTCCTCTTTGTTCTTCTCCCACTTTCCTGACTTGTGCCTTTGACAGGCTCTAGCCGAATAACACGCATAAGTAATTCCTTGATAACCGATCTTGCACGTGGCTCACTTGGGACTTGGGTTTCCCCAGCTTCCTTGTTCTTCCTTGGCCTTCCCCTTCTCCGGGGTATCGAATATTGGGGAGGCATGTCTTCCAACGTCTTTCCTATTCGACAACACAAGTATTCCAATAGAGGATGAACAACTTCAGTAACCACTCACATAACCAGATCAAAGATCAACACACTGATGTTTTCATGTGGTAAAACCCCTATTGGGAAACATCCACGACCCCAACCAACGTGACCACTTGGAGAAGTTTATTAATGCAAAGACAAAGATTACAGAGAAATTTTACAAGAGAGTTTCTGACAATCGATCATCGGAAAATTACCCTCCATACTCTTTAAATAGAGATCATGGACCAATCGGGTGTTAATCCATGGATCAATGGTCGTTAAGATCGAGGAGAGTATGAACCGTCGGATCACTCTATGTCAGGAACATATCGTGACCATCGGATTTCCTACAAACAAATGCATACTAATGCATACTAAAGAAACACACTAGAAAACACACTTTTACCTAACGACACAATAGACCAAGTAGATCTTAACTAACTCCTAAGTGTCTAAATATCCTAACATCCCCCCTTAATAACAAATTGGGATAAGATTGAAGGATTTACAATAGTGACACAATAGGAGAAGAAAGGAGGCATTAGAGCCTATCCCCCTTTAATGACAACTTCCTGAATTCCTAACATAGATCAAAGTTTGGAAAACTTCACTTATGTAAGAGACTTTGTGAAAATGTCTGCAACTTGATCTTCTATAGGGAAAAGAGCACTTCAATAACTTGATCATGAATGAGCTTTCTGATGAAGTGCATGTGTAGCTCAATGTGTTTGCTACGCTAATGTTGAATTGGATCTTTGGCGAGCTTGATGACACTCTAAATGTCACACCAAAGGCTATTCGGATGTTGTTGCTGGAATCCAAACTTTGAAAGGATTTGTCGAAGCCACAAGGATTCCTGACTTGCATTTACTGCTTCTTGGTACTTTTCTTCTACTAAAGAAAGTGCAATACACTGTTGTTTCTTATAGGCCCAAGTGACAGGTCCTGAACCAAGGCTAAAAACATAACATGCAGTAGACTTCCAATCACCAATGTCGCCGACCCAATCTGAATCAGTGAAACCAACCAATAAAGGAGTCCCCCCTGAACTATAATGTATCCCAAACTGAACTGTACCATGAACATAACGAAGTGTCCTTTTAGCTGCTTTCCAATGGCTTTCATGGGGTGTTTGCATATACCGGGCAACAAGACCAACAACAAAGGAAAGATCAGTATGGGTATGAGTCAAGTATAAGAGGCTACCAACTAACTAAAGGTACATGGTGGCATCAACTTCAGGAGAAGTACAGGTGGAAGTAAGCTTGAATCAAGACTGGAAGGGAGAAGGGGTTGGTTTATAATCATCCACGTGAAAGAGACGAATAATGTCACAAGCATACTTATACTGGGAAAGAAAAATTCCTTCATTGGTTTGCAAAACTTGGAGGCCAAGGAAATAGTGCAAACAACCTAAGTCTGTCATTTCAAATTTATTCTTAAGGTTGGTTTTCAAATGGTTTAAAAGTTTTGAGTCACTACCAGTAAGGATAAGGTCATCAACATAAAGGACAAGGATTATGAGATGGCTTCCTACTTTCTTGGTATAAACATTAGGATCATAATGGAATCTAGAGAATCTAATGGAAATAAGAAAGTCGTCCATTTTGGCATACCAATCTCGGGGAGCTTGCTTGAGACCATAAAGAGATTTCTTGAGGCGACAAACAAGGCTAAAGTCATCCTGGACATAGCTAGGAGGTTGTTCCATGCATATTTATTCTTGAAAATATCCATGCAAGAAGGAAGATTTAACATCCATCTGATGGACCTCCCATTTATGTGAGGAAGCAAGGGAAAGAACAAGGCAGATGAAATTCATTTTTTCTACAGGGGTAAAGGTTTCATTATAGTCAATTCCTTCAACTTGGGAAAATCCTTTGGCAACTAAATGAGCCTTATGTCTTTCAACACTTCCATCTGATGCATACTTAGTTCCGTAGACCCATTTGCATCTAAAAAAAATTTCTTCCCTTTGGAAGAGGTACAAGATCCCAAGTATCGTTTTCCATTAAAGAATGATACTCTTCATTCATTGTTGTATCCCAATCTGGATGATTTGAAGCTTCTGCAAATGTCTCTAGATCATGAATTTTTGAAACTTGAGCCAAAATAGAAGAGGCTCGCTGGAACTATGAACGTGTCCAACGCTGATCTGAAGGATCACCAACAAGATCACCAGCTACTTCTCGTGTTGAACGGAACCATCTAGGAAGCAGTGGAGCTGGTGTTGGTTCAGGTTCAAAGGACTCATCTGGAGGACGGTGAGCAGGCGGAGGTGGATTTTGATCCTCACTTTCATCATCTGAAGAAGAAACTAGATAATAATAAGGCACAAACATTGAAGATGGCTCACAGGCCAAAGAAGGCATAATTGCCGAATTAGGCTCCCAAGCCAAAGAAGGCACAAACGCCGAATTAGGCTCGCAGGCCAAGAAATTTTCATCAAATTTAACACCTGTAATAATAATAATTTCATTACAATGTGATTGAAGAAGTCTGTAACCTTTGACATCTCCAAAATAACCAACAAATATACACTTGTCACTTTTAGGCTGCAATGCTTTCCTTTTCTCATCAGGAATGTGAGCCCATGCTATACTGCCAAATACATGAAAGTGACTTACATCTGGTTTAACTTTAGTCCAAGCTTCTTCCGGTGTTATATTTTTAAGAGCCTTTGTAAGAGTGCGATTTACTATGTAATTTTCATAGTTGATGGCTTCCGCCCAATACTTTAGATTTAATCTCTTAGATTGGACCATACAATTAGCAATTTATTTTAATGTGCAGTTCTTTCTCTCAGCAACACCATTTTGTTGTGGTGTATATGGAACAATGTGTTGCATTTGGATTCCCTGTGTAGTGCAGTAACTTGTAACATTATTGTTCACATATTCGCCTCCATTGTCTATTCTTAACC
>SNQJ01S0045257.1:80989-92609 GCA_010110895.2 Picea sitchensis | reverse complement strand
CTATGTAATTTTCATAGTTGATGGCTTCCGCCCAATACTTTAGATTTAATCTCTTAGATTGGACCATACAATTAGCGATTTCTTTTAATGTGCAGTTCTTTCTCTCAGCAACACCATTTTGTTGTGGTGTATATGGAACAATGTGTTGCATTTGGATTCCCTGTGTAGTGCAGTAACTTGTAACATTATTGTTCACATATTCGCCTCCATTGTCTATTCTTAACCTTTGAATTTGATGTCCAGATTGCTTTTCTACAAGGGCCTTCTAGGCCAAAAAATTGTCAAAAACTTCGCTCTTATGTTTTAAGAAGTAAACCCAAGTACGTCTCGAAAATTCATCAATGAAAGTTAAGAAATACTTGCACCCAGAAAAACAAGGAGAAGAAAGTGGACCACACAAATCACTGTGAACAAGTTGCAAAGGACCCGAGGTGTGCCAAGAGGCACGTTTATCAAAACTGTCCCGATGATGTTTGCTGTGAACACAACCGACACAAGCACCATCTCTGCATGAAACAAGAGGAAGACCAGTCACCATCTGTTGATTACATAGTTGCTGCAATGAGTGATAGTTTAGATGACCAAACCGCTCATGCCAAAGTTTTCTCAAGTCATCGCTATGAACAACAAAAACTGATGAAAAATATGATGACCCAAAGTTGTCAAATTTGTGCAACCTGGTAATATCATTAGCAATTCCAGTTGCAAGAACATGCTTAGGATATTTTAGATCCTTGATTACAACTTGGTGAGGTGAAAACTCTATGGTTTTACCTTCACCTGAATTAGTGATTTGATATATTGATAGAAGGTTACAAGAAAGATTTGGAACAGATAATACATCATTGAAATGACCATTTTCTACTTGAATTGTTCTAGATACTTCAACGCTAAGAGATCTATCATCACCAACAAATATTTGTTTGGTGTTACATTCAATTAGAGTAGAAAATATGGCTCTATCCTTAGCCATATGATAGGATGCTCCAGAATCAATAAGCCACTCATCATAAGTAGAAGTAGAAGTAGAATTTTTATTGAAGGAGAAACCAGAAGCATAAAGTGCATGTCCATGAGAAGAAGAAGAAGAAGTAGAATCAATATTGATGTTGTGCTTCTTCATCGCTGCTTCTAAAGCTGCCATCTTCTTGAAACATTTGGACTCATCATGACCATCTTTATCACAAAACTTGCAATGTCTGTTAGTATTCTTATTTTTATATTTTTCTCCTTTGTCTCCATTAGGAGAAAAAGCTGTCTGAGTGGGTTTGGGACCCTTATTTTTCTTGTTGTTGTGGAAAGGATGTTTCTTCTTGGGATTCTTGGGTTTATCTGATGGAAAACTAAGGCTTTGTTGGAGGTACCTGTAGTGTTGATCACTCCAAGTTGTACTAGTTTATCTTTCTCTCTAATCAAAGCATCACAAAAGTTCTCAAGACTGGGTTTTTGATAAGCTGCCCCTAGAGCCTCTTGCATGGCATAAAAGGTAGATACAAACAAAAAATATGCACTACCTAGCTTAGAAAGAATAAGATAGATGCAACGATCTTCGTCTATCTTTATCTTACATTCTTCACATAAAGTTCTGAGTGTTTTAAACTTAGATAGATAGTCTTCAATGCAAGAAAAATCACTTGGAATTAATGTTAATACTTGATTTTCTAACCTTTGTTCTCGAATAGTATTGTGTTTACAAATCACAGATTCAATCTTTTCCCAAGCTTCTTTGGGTTTATCAATTGATTGAAGGTGGATACTTAAATCATGAGAGATGGACATTCCAATTAATCCACGTGATTCGTCATTCCTATATCCCATTTGGATTTCTTATCAGCATCAGTGGGTTCTGTTTCCTTTCCCAAGGTAATCTGGTACAAGCCTTTACTTCTTAATAAATCCTCCATATGGGATTCTCATTGGAAGTAGTTGGTGCTGATAAGTAAGAGATTACTTGTAGAAACCATATTAAATATGTAGATAATACAGATTTAAAAACTGAAACTGATGATTTGAATGGAAAGAACTCAAAAAGTTGTGCGGTTTAAAAAAAAAACGGCACTGAAAACAGACTTCGGATGTGAGAGTTATGCCCTTTTAAAAAAATGCATAAACGACAACCAAAGGACCACGTGGTAGTGTAAGTTGCTTTATGAAGTGAACCATTTTTATAAAGAGAAGTGGGGCTCACTTTTACAAAGAAAAGATGCATGCAAAATAAATAACTCTAAAATAAAATATTAAAGCTACTTATAGTGATTCACTTTTATACTCGAAGTGAAATACACTTTACAATTTTAGCATGAACTTTTTCAAAAAAAGTAACAAAAGCGAGACTTGAACTCAAGACCTCTTACTTAATAAGACAAATTTTAACCAAATGGTCTAGCAAAACATATTGTAATGTTCATAAGGAGGATTGTTGTTGTTGTTGTTGTTGTTGAATATGACCTTGGAGAGCATGCTAAAAAAAACTCTTTTCACACAAGAAAAAAATTCCGCTTCTCGATGACAACAAGGGTTAGATCTCGGTTAGCTTACCCAGAAGATGCACCTTTTCCTATCTGTTTCTTATTTTCTGAGATCACACAGGGCACGGGTCAAAGAGCATACACATATGTAAAAGAGTAGAAACCAAGAAATAAAAAAATACAAAACCGAAATAAAACCAAAATACTTCTCTGCAAAAAATTTAAAAAATGCGTATTCAAACTTTATAACTCTGGATTTGACTGTAATGGCCGTATCTTGGGGGGACAAAAACCTTTTCGAGTGAAACAAAAAGTGTTCCTAAATGAAATGAGTGCTCCAAACGCAATGGAATAGTCCTCTCATCTAAAAAATGTACGAAAATGATAGAAAATGGATATGAGGCAACACAGCTTCACGGTATCGATCTACAACAGGAGTGGGTCTTCGAACAGGCTCTGGTACCATGTTCGAGAACACATGTATTCCAACAGAGGAAGAAAACATTCAATAAATACTCACATAACCATATCAAATATCAACACACCAATGTTTTCACATTGTAAAACACCTACGGGGAAACATCCACGACCCCAGTCAATGCAACCACTTGGAGCAATTTATTAATGCAGAGAAAAAGATTACAGAGAGATTTTACAAGAGAGTTTCTCACAATCGATCATCGACAAATGACCCTCCATGCTCTTGTAATAGAGATCATGGACCGATTGAGTGTTAAGCCATAGATCAATGGCTATTAAGATCGAGGAGAGTATGAATTGTCGGATCACTCTATGTTGGGAACATATTGTGACAGTCAGATTTCCTAACTACAAATGCATACTAATGCATACTAAAGAAACACACTAGAAAACACACTTTTACCTAACGACACAATAGAATAAGTAGATCTTAACTAACTCCTAAGTGTCTAAATATCCTAACACTTCCTTCCAGTGCAACTCCTTCCACTTCAGCCTTCGCATGGTGTGATATCATCATTTTCACGCGCAGATGAGAATCACCCTTTGAAACCTCAGGGATGCTCGTTGTGAGTAAGAACGAATCCCAATTGCTTTGGGGCTCAGGCCTAGCACTTCTTTTGCTTCGCTTTCCCTTTCTTATGTTTTGAGGGGTTCCCATGATGCAACATGTACCTGTCTTATGCATGGGGGACTTGGCGAGGGCTCGAGGCAGAAAACTTGATCAATCTGGGCTTGCGAGATGAACTACCAACAATGCATAAGATCAACTGGTGAGTAGAATGCATGTAGAACATACATAATTTATAAAAGAGTGGGCCGTAGGTGGAAACATGCCAGGAAACACTGAATTCATGGCGACTGGATGTTTTGAAACAAACTGAAGATTTTCTGTGGCACATCCGTGCGATGAATATGTTCCGGGGTCTGCGAGGTACAATCAATAAGAGTTACATGGCGCATGTGATACAAGCATTGCTATTTTTCATCCTTTCAATCTTCATGATGAGTTGATGATGGTTGCTGCACTTGCCGACGCGACTTATGTTTAAACAACTTGCCTCGACCTGAGGCACCTAATGAATTCCATTATGATAGGACCCGACTCTTTTGGAACATAATCGTACTCTTAACACATGGTTGACTTTGACGTCCTTTCCCGACTCTAAGGGCCAAGTGGCCGCTAGCTTGACTTCGACTCTCATGTTATTCCGTACCCGATCTTTCATGTTGTGGCACACAGACGTAACCTAACTAAGACTCACCCTGAATAGAGAAAAATGACGATGCTAACAGAAGCGAAGCAAGCAATTTGAAATCTACAAAGATCCCGTGAGTATCAAATAACCAGGTTTAGCAAGCTTTACAGGTATGTACTAGTTTGAATTTTTCATGCTTATACTTCATACATATGTTTTACCCAGTGTTTCTCTATACGCACTCTCTAAAGGATTTTATTTTTTGATTGCAGGAAAGATGCCTCCGAGTATTGGGAAAACATGGCATGGGAGCCTCATCGAGATATTTAGGAAAAATGGGCCAAGTGCGAGAAGAGCTGGGTCAAAATCAACAAGGCAATGAAGGATATCAGACTCCACAAGTTTGGCATACCCAACGACTTTGTTGACTTGCACGACCTTGTCAAATAGAACACCGAGTAAGATTCATTATGGGCCGAAGAAATATAAAAGGTGTTAGGCATGACATAAGGTCAGGTGCAACAGTTTATGGAACACTTGATCGAAGCTTGGATTATGCTGCAACAGTTAAGTGCCAGTATAGTCAAGTATCGGGCACATGCGGTATAGATCAGAGAGATTCACTCGACCTCGATGGAACAACATAGATTCCCATATGCCAAAAATCGCAAGGATCTGTACATCAAGTGGTCGGAGTATGAGAGGAGTCACCCTCTTAAGTGATATCTTGAGATGACTCACAAAAAAACTCATAGGAGAGAATTCCATGTGGCGATTTTGTTTTTGCTTATCTACACTTTAGTTGTTATTTTTATTTAATGTTATGTTATAAATAGGAGCATCGACTGATTAGTTAGAGGTCGATGGTTGTTGCAAGAAACTCTCATTTTTGGTTTTATTAAGAACTATTTCAGAGCTTCCTTTAATTGAAAAGTCCTTCTAGACCAGAGACACGTTTATGTTTTCATCAAATGCATGTATGATTGGATGTGGAGAAGAACTATTTCCTATTTTGTCTCATGAATGGATGCAATAACAAGTAAGAGCTATTAAATCTATTGATAAGTTATCAGATGCAATTTTTTTACGGTTCTTTCTTTAATGATGAAAATAAATCTTTGCGTTGTTATGTGATTGATGATTAGAGTTGAGTGAATTATTTTACTTACCATCGTTTATCACATGTATTTTTCTTTCTGATAATTTGTATCTCAGTCAGTAATTGGAATACTCACATGGTTAACGTATTAGTACTAGGCCTGTGGTAGACGATCACTGCTTGCATGCTAGAGTAAATGGTTATCCCAAGCTCAACTTATTCTCTAGTAGTTAAAATCGTTCCTATTTTGTTACCTAGTTGGTTTATACCAGCTTCCATCTTATATTGGTCCCAGCTAAGAGAAAATACAAAAAGAGAAAGTCCAAACTGAAGGATACGCCTTCACAAGAAAATGTAAAGTCCATTGATTAATTGGTCGGATCACAAGATTTGGAGAAACATTCCACTATTAAACGCTGCACAATCTAATTGGGCCTCGGTGGTGGGTTTGGTTCCTGCTATTGAGTTAAAGGGATCTAGGACCCATTGATCTGAAAATAGGGGGTTGACTTGTTTTTCTATGCAAGCACCCTCTACTCCATTAAAATAAACTTCAGGACTTTGCTCAATGTCTTAGTTGTGCAAGAGAAATTATGTGTCAAGTTTATGCCTCTTTTATGTGTTTATGTGTGAGGTTTTTCAAAGGTTAAATATGTTGTTTACATAAATACAACAAAAAAAATAACTTGCATCAAATAATAACCAACAAACACTTACAACACTCACAACATGATAAAGGAGTTCACCCCCAACTGGGCTACATCTCCTTGAGCCTCCATCAATGGACTAGGATATCTGGGATTAGTTTGTCAAATATTCTCTTACAAGATGCTGATCAAATCCAATGGATTTACTGACTGTACCATTGGGTTCAAAATATATAAAATCCCCAAAAATGACTATTGGATCTCTGAAAATGGACCATGGCTCATCCGAGCATGACCTCTTCTACTGATGGCCTTGATCTTCCCTGAGCTTCCTTGTGGAAAACACACCTGTAAAAGAACTCAAATGGATCTGAAACCTATCCAAATGTGTTCATATCATAACAATTAGTCAAAAATGACTATTCAGTCACAGAAAATAGACTTGGGCTCATCTGAGCATGACCTCCTTCAATGGTGGCCCTAAGCTCCCTAGAGCTCCTGAAACTTCAAGGTAGAAAAACCTGCAAAAGAAGTCTCCAAATGGATTTGAAAACTATTCCAATGGATTCATAACATCTAAAAACCCCTAGCTGGGCTTTTTTGGCACCTCATTTGGCCAAAAGATGAAGAAGATAGGCCTCCTGCCATTTTCCCCCTTCAAGCTTGTTGTCTCTGGTTCGCCAAATCGCACTCCTGTGTGAGTAACCTAGCTTCTGGGTGTTTCCCATGCCTAAACCCAACACATGTGCCCATTTCCACAAAACACACAAAAAATTAGAACGGTTACGGAACCTAGCCCCCAAACCACGAAGGTGTTGGACGTGTGGGTTCCCATGTGTCCACGTTGCAACGGTCGAGATTTTTCCAAATGGCGGGCGATGGAGTGATATGTTGTGGTTTAAAAACACTCCTGTGTGCAAACAAAGTTGAGGTCATATGGTACGTGCCTTAAACCAGGGGCTGGGGCTAAGCCCTAGCCCGGACGCGCCCCAAACTATACATATGCTCGATTTTAAATATATTTTAAAACAAATACAGTTAAGAACTAAAGTGTGGGCGCATTGGCAACCCAACCTTTACCAAGTCTTTTCATGGTGCGTGGGGGTTCGAGGTTTGAATACCATGAACTACATAAAATTTTACACACTACAACATGGTGCTATGTGGCATCCCATGCCTGGGCCACGTGGCACCTCCCATTTTGCCAGTAAAGCGCCATGTGTCAAAACCTCATTCACCCACGTCAACCCTTGGCTGTCCACTCAACACTTTCCACGATAGCATTAGACACATCAACACTGCCATGTGTGAGGTAGGACCCTTCCACGTCATCTTCTGTACAGATTGTACGAACTATACAATCAACGTTTTTTTTGCATGTTTGGAAAATTGAACAGAATGCGACATCTCACTCATCCGATGTCCGTTTGACCCCGTTCGAAGTGATTTGGGTTCATGACAATGAGGGCTACGCACTTGGTCATTTTGAGGTGATTCCAAACACTTTGATTTTTGGGCTAAAATTTGACCCCTGGTCTAGATTCTGTTCACACCTTCCCACTGAAAGGATTTTGGACCCACAAAAGCTGATGATTATCTACCTGAGATTCAATATTCTTCTGCTTCCAAGTTCTATTAACCAATTCTACTTGAAAAGTATTTTTGGCAATCACCTGGGTACCTTGACATGCCTTGCACTGCAACTGGCTATGTCCCTCAATCACTGTTCTCTGGCTACTGCTGACCCACTGTTCTCTTTGTGCTTGGAAGACCGACAACCTTCCCACTAATAATCAAGTCCCTCTTGTGAACTCTTTGGCATCAACACAATCCACTCTACAATGGCTGCGGAAAAAACTTTCTTGCGACATCTTGTCAAAAACCAAGAAAACCATCAATCTTGAAAACAAACTTAATACAAGACTGAAAATGATGCCACAACTCTTTTTCTATTCAAGAAATACTGTTGCATCTTGTACTTCATAAAAGTACATGGCATTTTCCTCCATCTTGGTGTACTCAATATTGTCTTACAAGCCAAAAAACACCATCGACTAAACATAAGTCAAAAAACATGATCGACATAACATAGTCGTCAAGACAACATCGACACAAGTCGAGACTCATTTGAAACACATCGACATTCCACAAGTTGACATTCATGATACACAACCATGTTACATTCATGAGTCACTCATAGTGAAACACACATACAAAATCACATGCATGTGCATAGCTCTTCAACTCTCCTTCAAGTACAAACATAAGTACATAAACCCAAAAACATGTGGGTACATAAGAGCTGAAAATGAAAAGATAAATGGCTGCAATAAGTGAGTATCATACCCATGTTTTACATCCTCTTAGCAAAGTTGTGCAACAACAAGAATGCCTTCAATAGCATTGCATTCACATGCAAACTTGCATCATACAAGTTATGATAAATTGCTGCAACTTGTCATACTTTCAACAAAAATGCATACATACGGCTGAAATGTGCATCTACAAACAAAGAAATGCAAGCCTTACATGTTCAAGAAACCTAACCATTTCTTACCAAGCCAATTCAATGGTGACTTTTCCTGCTGAAAATCGTCTTCTTGTGAATCATCTTGACTCACATCGATGATGGAATCTCCTCTTCCATTCTTTCTAGTGTCTTTATTCATCCGCTTCTTGTGCTGTGAATGGGTGGTTGGATGCAATGTCCAACATTGGTCAATGAGATGACCTCTCTTTTGGAAGTGAGTGCAAATCTTTTGCATCTTATTTTCAAGTTGCCTTTGCTTGCAAAGTTTCCTGAATGTGGCCAATCTTTTCCAACATCTTGAAACATGATGGTTATATAAACCACAATATGTACATGGACTTTTTCTACCATTTTTACATGCAAATTTACCATGCTTAACATAATCAAAAGAAACTGAATTATAGGCAGAAATATACCTTGAACATTCACCTTTATTGCCTTCTTGAGGAGGTGAATTTGAAGAGTTACCAGCTTTCCTTTGAATTTGAAGAGTTACCGGCTCTCCTTTGAAGACCAACATAGATGTTCTTATCCTCATGGCTGTCACAACTCTCTTGTTTCACACATTTGCATTCATCTTGAACACATACTTTGCATGCATGAGGGATTGAACTTGCAACAAAAGTTCTTGAACATTCACCTTTATCGCCTTCTTGAGGAGGTGAATTTGAAGAGTTACTATCTCTCTTTTGAAGACCAACAAGGATGTTCTTGTCCTCATGGTTGTTACAACTCTCTTGTTTCACACATGTGCATTCATCTTGAACACACACTTTGCATGCTTGAAGGATTGAACTTGAAACAAAAGTTGTTATTGGAATAGTTTCCCTTGTCTCTTCAACTTTGGAATTTTCTTCATCTTTCTGTTCATATCCAAGACCCCTATACTTGGGCCTCTCCTCAACAATAATAGGCTCAACATTGCCTTGTGCATGCTTTCCTAACCCTCTACCTTCATAGCCCATTTTTAACAATAACTTGGACCCTATTCCTCTAGTGTGATTTTCAAAAACACCAAAGAATTCATATTGAGATAAATTTGAAGAAAAACCAACATTACATACCTCATGTTCATGCATGTACTTGGCAAGGGTTTTGCTTTGCTTCATGGAGTTGAGTCTCCATCTGATTCGGCTTATTTTCGGCACGAAATGCGAGAGGAGATATAATAAAGAAATGAACAAAGATATCTCAGATATTCAATAATATAGCATGAATGTATCAAATATGCAACCATACACACATATATACAGTAATACATGATTTATATTAATGAAATAAATGTACAGAGACTGTAAAAATATAGAGTGAAAGACTCGTTAGAATGGTGGCAACTTATCTCTGAGAAGAGATGTGACGGCTACTCGCATTCGCAAGAAAATGATTACAATGAGGCTCTGAAGGAATTTTTACAATAAAAAAGAATGCCAAAATTCCTAGACATCCAAAAACCTAACACTAGGAGATGAAGCGCCAAAAGTCACGTGGGCCCCATTTGGGTAAGTGAGTACATCAACTTCCTGGGGTCATAACTTTTTCATATGATATCCGTTTTAGGCGCGTGATAGCTTGTTGGAAATGTATTGTCTAGGAGATTCATTTTGGGGGATCAATTGTGCCTTTGACTATCATTGAGAACCTCGATCTATAAAAAACTTCATTTGGGCCCTCAAAATGACCACAGAAGTAAAAAACTGCTAAAAATAGTAAATTGCCAAAATTGTCAGAAAACTATCTTGAGCCAGTTGGAAAAGGTGTGTGGCCACTGATATCCATCTGGATCACCATCTCATGCAAATTTTCAAGAATCTGGTGCTTCTCCTCCTTCATGGCCATCAACTGCTCTTGAAGGACAATGCTCTCCTTTCTATATTCCCACATCTCTTGCACCATATCTCTCATGGTTGCAAATGCATTCAACATATCTTTTTCAAATAACTTGGATAATGAATATGTATGAGAACTTTCACTATTTGAAGCTTTCTCCATCTTTGCAAGATATCAAACTTCAACACAAAACTTGCACAATAATACCAACAACTAAATCTCTAGCTATCAACGACAATCACATGAGAAAAAACTATTCTCTGATACCACCTAATCTGAAAATAGGGGGCTGACTTGTTTTGCTATGCAAGCACCATCTACTCCATTAAATTAAACTTCAGTACCTTGCTCAATGGCTTAGTTGTGCAAGAGAAATTATGTGTCAAGTTTATGGCTCTTTTATGTGTTTATGTGTGAGGTTTTTAAAAGGTTAAATATGTTGTTTACATAAATACAACAACAAAAATAACTTGCAACAAATCATAACCAACAAACACTCACAACAAGAACAACATGATAAAGGAGTTCACCCCCAACTGGGCTACATCTCCTTGAGCCTCCATCAATGGACTAGGCTCTCTGGGATTAGTTTTTCAAATATTCTTTTACAAGATGCTGCTCAAATCTAATGGATTTACTGATTATACCATTGGGTTTAGAATACATAAAAACCCCAAAAATGACTATTGGATCTCTGAAAACGGACCATGGCTCATCCGAGCATGACCTCTTCTACTGGTGGCCTTGAGATTCCCTGAGCTTCCTTGTGGAAAAAACACATGTAAAAGTCCTCAAATGGATTTGAAACCCATCCCAATGTGTTTAGAGCATAACAATTAGTCAAAAATGACTATTCAGTCACAGAAAATAAACTTGGGCTCATCTGAGCATGACCTCCTTCAATGGTGGCCCTAAGCTCCCTAGAGCTCTTGAAACTTAAAGGTAGAAAAACCTACAAAATAAGTCTCCAAATGTCTTTGAAAACTGTTCCAATGGATTCAGAACATCCAAAAACCCCTAGCCGGTCTTTTTCGACACCTCATTTGACCAAAAGATGAAGAAGATAGGCCTCCTGCCATTTTCCTCCTTCAAGCTTGTTATCTCTGGTTTGCCAAATTTCACTCCTGTGTGAGTAACCTGACTTCTGGGAATTTCTTGTGCCTAAACCCAACACACATGCCCATTTCCATAAAACGTGCAAAAATGTAGAATGGTTAGGAAACCTATCCCCCAAACCACGGAAGTGTTGGACCCGTGGGTTTCCATGTGTCCACATCCCGCACCTAAACTTCGGGCACCCGTTGCAATAGTCGATATTTTTCCAAATGGCGGGTGATGGAGTGATCCATTGTGGTTAAAAAAAACTCTCG
>SNQJ01S0045257.1:54824-77770 GCA_010110895.2 Picea sitchensis | reverse complement strand
GCATGTACTAACTTGGGCTCATAAAATCCACAAGTAAGTGATTACTGTTCCAAAAAAATTATGTCTGCAAGATTTCTATCTGCACTCGCGTTGGATGATGTGGAATACATTAAGGTCCACCTTCCAACAAATCTCAGTCCATCAACATCAGCACCTTATCTGGAGCAGAGATTAGAGATTATTTAGTACCCTGCACTCTGCATGCCTCAATGGCAGATGTCCTTGCTAACAACCCTGGGAATACACCAATGTCTCTTGGTTGATAGATCCTACAGGTGAATAAACACCAAGACATCTATTCATACCTGTTAGGATGTGTTGTAGGTACCTTGAGGCCCATTGACATCACTGGTGGGTCATCTCGCATCATTTAACGACATTCATTAATGGCCGGTAATCCGATGATTTTTGTTTGTGTTCGACTCCAGAACATTCATTCACACAAATCAGAATTGTACCATGGGTTAAAGCTTTGAAGCTGTTGAAGACATGATTTTAAATGATCTTTTTCAGGACAGAACAAAAGCCAGGTTCAGGGATCATCATCAAATAATTTGCTGTTATAAACAGGAAGTTTTTCTCAGCAGGATATTATTGGTTCAAATTTTTCTGCAGATTCCTGATTGTTTCATCAGTACCAGTCAATACCAGCACAGAATCCATCAGCTATAGTGGTCATCAGAAATACAACAACAATTACAATTTTCACGCCTCCAGATCCAGACTTGACTTCAAAAGAAAAAACTCTACAGCAAGAAATGCATAACAAAGGGGATAGGTAATTTAACTCAGGTACGCTTAGTTCATGTTGATTTACTGTATTAATTTACATATTAGTGTTTTGAACTAAGGATGCCTTGTTTACTCCATAATGTTTCATCATCCCCATGATCTGTACCTAATGAACCAGTCCACATCGACATTTCATTTCATGAAAATGCACAACATCACCTTGTTCGAGTTCGACACGAATCATATATGATAACACTCTGCACTCATGTACGACTACCATCATTTTCCTACACGCTATCGATTTCCACGATAATTCAAACGTTCTCCAAATGATTCTTCTCCCAACTACTTCACTCATCGCACTCTATTCCCCTGTTCCCCTCATCTAAATTTTGTTGCTCACTTGTATACCTTCCCTGTGATATCAAGTGGAACCATGGTGGCAAATCGTCATGAACCAGAGACATATGCGGACTTAGAGGCCCTTCCAGAGTATGAGGCCACCAGAGACATTTTTCAGAAAGCAGGATGGGAGCCGTTTCTCAAGAAATTCGATGGATATAATGATTTAATTACGCTTCAGTTCGCTCTGCATTTTCAGGTTGGGTTCGCTAAAGTGGGCAAGCTCGAGTTCGAAGTCATGGAGAAATTCATTTTAGAAGCAATTCAACTTCCCACCACTGGTCAGAGATGGACAAAGGGTCAGCCTGTTGACAAGAAGCTCTACACGCAGCTTCTGAAACCACAGTACCGGAAAACACAGTGGTCAGAGGGGACATCGCGGTCATGGTTAGAACCACAATGGGCTCAGTTGCTAGCTATCCTCCAACGTTACCTCACTTGCAAAGGACGGTATACAATCGTATTTCCCTACCATGCTCAACTCCTACTACATTTCAAAGGTAATAATCTGCTGAACATACCCTTCTTTTTGTTGAAAAGTTTAAAGAAAATGGCAGAACAGGTCCGAAAGGCCAAAGATTTTCAAGGAAGTCTATTTCATTTTGGTCTTGTTAAGATATTGATTAATTCTGCACTATACAAGAAACAAGAAACTTGGGATATGTTCATTGTAAAAACCCTAGCCTCTGACAAGTCTAAAGATAGAAGTGTTAAGCCTGCTCCAACACAGAAGAAGCTAAACTCTAGGAAAAAGAGGGTTAAAACCCCAACCAAAATCTGTGATGACCCTAAGAACATACCAGATAGCACAATTGAAGCCAGTGCTGGAAACCCTAATTCAGAACATTCATTTGATGCCCATGGGTCTGATGGAGTGGAAACCAATTATGAAACTATGAAGAACACCACTCCTACAGAGGCAAATGTTGAAATTCCGATATATTCCTCAGCTGCTATGAACATTATTGATGTGGAAGAACTGGTAGAGTTGACTGACAAACCTAGGAGAAATCTAAAACGAAAATGTAAAAGCACATTGTCAGATATGGATAACTCTGTGCCCAGTTACCCACCACAGGAGAGGTTAAAAAGTGTGGATGATCATGAGGAGGCTCCAGAGCCCTCTGAAATGATTTGGACTCTTTCTCAATTAATTCGAAAAGTCCGTAGAGTGGATCAGCCAGCTACTGAGCCCAAAGAAATCAAGCAGGACAAGCCAATTTGAATTCCCACAGATACCCCTGCTCGAACATATAAAGATTTCACTCCTGAACTTATCCCAGTTGACAATTCCGATCCAGTTGACACCCATGATCAAAGTCCAGATGAGTTCACTCACACATCCAGTCCTCAAACACAGCCAGGACATGATAAAACATTTGAATCTTACTGTGAAATTTCCTCCAGCAAATCCTTGAGACCGATGGTAGCCAGATTAGAAAGCAGGAATAACAGGCTGAAAGAGAAGCTACATGAGTACACTGTATTGGATCGACATATCAAAATAGAGAATGAACTCATGAAAGTCAGGCAAACTCATTTCTTGTCCAAAATTGAAAGATTAAAATGAAAGAATAAGGGTCTTTTCCAAAGGATCAGGAGATTGCAGAAGACTGCCAGGAAGCATATCATCATCAACCGAGTCCTCAAGAAGGAAATCAGAAACCTGAAGAAACATGAGAAGTTACAAATGTTGGTTGCAGCTGCTGTAACGCTCTGATGAATCTCAGTTTTTGACTTTTTGACTGCCTAAGGACAAGCAAAGACTTCAGTTTGGGGGAATGTTAGTCTCCAGTTTTGACTATGTTTTGCCTACATCATATCAAAAAGACCTCCATTTCCATACCCAGTACCACCCCTTCTGGCCTTGTTATGACACATTTGACATCTCTTTACCACTAAATGGGGCTACTCAAGGTATTCTTACGTTTCAAGTCATTTTTATGTGTTTTGATACTTTAAATTAATATTGAAACTAATGTGGCATGAGTTAGGTACTATTTCTATTTGAAACAAGATTTGCCAGTACCAGGTACCAGTTCGCACCCAGTGGACATACCAACGAAGCTGCTAAAGATCCGCGATATGGCCAGAATGGTAGACAATGTGATTTACATGATAGATTGAGTCATCACTCATATGCTGATTCAAGGCGAGATTATAGAACGAAGTTGTTAATACTTCATGACTCACACTTCGTGACACTGCGTGTCATGAAGATGTGAAGATCGTTTTTAACTGATTTTGAGTTATTTTCGGATCTAGGATCCGTTTGAATTAATGTATTTTTGTTTTAAACTATTTTTGAGGAGGATCTATAAAAACAGAGGATCACTCCTAAGAAACGTTGGTTATGTTATGCTATGATATACATTTCTGCTAATACAATCTGCTTATGCGTTATGTTACTTCGCTGTTATATGACTTGAGTTATTTTTCTAAGTAAATGGAGCGTGAAGCATGAACAGTGTTTGCGTAGAATGATCTGAGTAGTTTTGGTTTTCCTTTCGGCGATTGCACCTCTTGGTTGGGCCCGCCAACAGGTTCAAGTCGTTGCTTTTCTCTGTATTAGAGTTAGTTTATTTCAGTATCTTAGGATTTTCATGCATGTTAGCTTATTTGAGTTTGGGAATTAACTTGTTCAGATTCTTGCTTAATTATTCTTCAACTGTATCGTTTCCAGCATATTAATATCTTCTACATTGATCAGTGTTGAAAGCATGGTTGATTCCTGTAGAATTTAAAGCGTGAACTAGGTTTGCTTTGTTTCCAGTTTTCAATCTGAACGTAAATTAAAGAGAATGCGAGTTTGAATTTACTTTGCTTTGGTTAGGATAGTTAGGTTACTCTGCTCTGTTAGGATAGTTAGGTTGCAATTGAATTAGAGGAAGCTTCCAGTACCAGTAGGGTAAATAGGATATTTCTTTATTTTTCCTGTGGATAGATTTAGAYTTATTTTCGATGTTTAGATTAAWAGGATTTTAGGAAATAATCTTTCTGKYATRKCTTAGATAKAAATAGTGATGATTAGATGRTYAAAKATAGTGGTAGATAGTCTTGTGAAATSACATTAGAATAGAAATAGAAGTACCTGCACTTAAGCACAKAACTGTTCTCTTTTGATGAATTAAACAGGAAATGATAAGTTTCAAAGTAATCATTAGGATTCAGTTTCTAAGAGTGAGTTTGTGTTTTCTTCTAAGAATAGTCTTTAGATAGGAATTAGAATCTTACCCACACATACAGTGTAGCAGCTCTAAGTTCACTTACCCTGGTTTGACAATTCAGTGTTTTCAGGTCATTAAAATCTTTAATATAGCAGCCTAACAATAACTTCTTCATTTCATCTTCATGGTTGTAACCTCTATGAGCATATTCCAAGTCTCTAGTGTCTCTGTTGAATTTTTCTTCTGTTCTACTTGTGTTCTTAGTTATGAAAAATATGCATGCAATGTAACATCCCACTCCTGCCAGCACATGTTATCGACTTATTCTTTGAGGAAACTTGCGTGCAAGTGATCCGGTTATAGTACATGGTTATTTGTTTCACTTATGGATTTTATGATGATGTTGATGATGGTGATTTAACGTTATTTTATATATATTTATTAACAGATGTTATCGATGAGTTTTCCCTGAGTGTGTAGGACACTTGAATGATTGTGGATGTCGATGGAATCAATGGACCTCCTTGGACTCTAGATTGAGTCAGGGAGTGGACGATATTGCTTTGATTATTTCATTTATGCACATGTGACATATGATCGATTATATTATGATTTTGTATGTGGATCATTGACAATGTTTCATCAATGGATGCAGGCTAGCGAATGCTTTCTAATATGGCTAACATACGGAGTAAATGGGTCATGCACATTGACCAAATATTGAGGGAGAGGTGTGGAAACATCCCTGTCACATCCTACTATCACTCTCACCGTAGATTGAATTGTAGGTTAATGATTACCTATTTTGATAGGTCCACGATGTCGTGAGGGAAGACTGACACAGTCGCTCACAAAGATTCTAAGGGGTGCACAATAAGGTGAAGTCATTATTACTTAGAATCCCTTAGTATCTCACAAGGTCGACCGAATGGAGTGTTGAATCCAAAGGTTGGAAAACTACCAAAACAGGCAAAGGTGGGTGACACCCTTGGAGCATGAAGTGCATCTTGAAGGAAACGTCGTGTAAATAAAACTTGATTCAATGAATCTAGATGACCTAGAAAACCTTGAAAGAATAATTGTAAAACTTGAAAATATTTAGACCTTGTCAAATATGAACAATTAATAAACAATTTGTTACTTATAAATCCCCAAATGAAAGTCTAATCCTATTCAAAAATTAAGCCTAAGTCTAAGTTTAGTAAGAATACTAAAACTAAATTATAAATTTAATAAAAAAAGGGAATGAAGTAAATCAAGTTAAGAATTAAGAAAGGGTGAAATATATTTAAACATTTGATATACGACACATGTGTGCAAGAAAATATAAAAAGGGGTTTTTTTAAATAAGAAAGAAATAAACATGAAAGAATGTGTACGCATAGAAAGATATCTAGAGTCCAGCTAACACTAGTCCAACTAGAAGAAGACTCTTATTTTAACACAACTCTGATTTAGTAAGGCATCAGTCATTAAAAGGGAAAATGGGGGGATAAAAAGACAAATAAGAGTGATTTAAGGAGTGCTTTTAGGAAAGGTGAGGGAAACTGACTTTAATTAAAATAAAATGTGGAATTACTTGTTCAACTTGGGGAGAGGGAGACAAGTGTAAGGGGGAAATAATTCTAATTTATTTAATTAAAAATAAAATTAATTGTGCAAGTGGGGATGTGTCATTAAGGAAACTCCTATAAAGAAAATGGTCTAGAGGAAAAAGGAATCACATTGGTTGTTGGTAAAGTCATGTTGCAAAATTATTTGTGATTGGTTTTACTTGTGAGACTTGGGATACCCATCTTGAGAGAGAGTGGTGGCTCTACCTTGAAAGTCAATATGGGAGCTAGAGTATATTCTAGTTTTGTGTGTGTGGCCCCTTGTGGCTCGGGGGGGAAAGGGGGGAGAAGAGTACCCCTAACATTGGTTGGGAGGTACCGGTGAAGTCCTTGGATTGACAAGCAAAGGAGTTAGGTGAAAGTTCAAGTGGAGGTCTTAGGAAATATCAATCGTCATCAACAAAGAAATATTGGTTATGATACTCCATTTTTTTTTGTTGTTTAAAAATTTAAGATTCTTGTTGTTAATCCATGCCAAGGAAATAAGGACTTATGGGATTTTATATTGAAATTTTTAATTGAAATTTGTTGTAGATTTCAATACATTTAATAATCGTAATTGAAACTGTAAATTGGATGGATGCTTTTGTAGTCGAATCATGATGAAATGTATTGAACTTTTATTGTTTATTGTGCCTTGAAACCCATTGCATTTGTGGTGAAATTGTTATTGTTGCTCGACAAGATATTGGATGGTTTCATGGATATTAGAATGGAAATTTGTTGCTAGTTGATATATTTATCTAAGATAATAATGGCGAATTTACTGGTCATTGCCTTTCAAATTCTTAGCAGATTTTTCTTCTAACCTTCAATTTTTCAATAGAAACCATATAATCATGATTGAATGAGTCTAAAATCTATGTAGTAGAAATGGATTTTCACAGTATATTATATCTCCATTATGTTCCCTCCTCGTCACACCTCCTTTGTCCACCAAAGCATTCACTTTAAAGGGAGTTGTTAGAGAGTCCCCAAACCATTTAAACTGACCACCACATGAAGTCCTTGAATGAGAATTCCTGTAACGATTTTACCTTCAAAATTTTTCTCCCGTGGTTTTTAAGGAGCTTCTCTTGTAGCGAGTTACCACATAGTTCTTCCTCCATCTATTTAAAATGAGATCCATATCATGTAGCAAGTTACCACAAAGATCTTCCTACAACTATTTTAAATTAGATCCCTCTCTTATAGATAATTTCCATCAGAGATTTTCCCATCGATGTTAATGAGCTTCTTCATGTGGATAATTTACCATCAGATGTTTGCCCAAAAATTTTAATGGGATTATTGTTGTAGAGAATTTACCACCAGAGTTTTTCCCAGCGATTTTAATGAGCTTCTTCCTATGGTGAATCTATCATCAAATATTTTTCCCAGTGATTTTAGTGAGCTTCTACTGTAGAGAATTTACCTTTAGATATTTTCTTCCAGATATTTAAAACAATATCATTCTCCTGCAGTGAGTTTCCTGTAGAGAATCATCTTCCAAAGAGATTAAAACGATCTCCCTCTACCATAGCTATATTCATTCAGAGATTCTTCTTACAGAGATTTAAAACGAGCTTCCTCTCCTATAACAATTTTCATTTAGAGTGTTTTCTTCCAGCAATTTAATTGAGCTCTCTCACCAGTAGTGAATTTACTTCCAACACTTAGAGGATCACTCCTTTTTAGATATCTAGCTCATGTTGGTTACGAGGTAGTAATCCCATCGTTGCCCATCTCAAAAAAAAAATTATCTTGTTTAAATTTTTTCTTCTGCTATCACATGGCTTCCCTATTGATTGAAGCCTCTTGAGCACTCAACACACCCTAAAAGCCTTATAAATTTTTGTCACTTTTTGGGTACCACTTGTTTTCTCCATTGTCTGACTCGATTTCACTTTGGGAAATGGTTTACCTTTGTTTTGTTTTCATGTCTCTTCTCACCTAGACAGGTTTGTCTAAACTTGAAACCTCGTGTCTAAAAAGACCCTCGATGCCTGAATTAAGAATCAACAGCTAAATACTGCACCTAAGGTTCTCATGTTCTACGTCAAAAATAGTTCAAGTAAAGGAACCACACAAAAACAATAGTTGTCGAGCATCGATCCTCATTGACATTGGGAAAATACAAGAAAGACACACGTTAACAAAGGACTTAAAGAAACCACTGATAGTTGATGCTCGATGCACTTTATCGGGATCGGGGAAATCCAGAAAGGTTACAACAGTAATTTTTTGCCACGATAAAATTATCACCAATCACCGATCCCCGATGCATTTTCGGCATCGAGACTTTTTTAAGAGAGATGATCTGAGAGAACTTGGGTAAGTTTATCATTGATCGTCGATCCTTGAGACTTTTCGGCATCGACAAGATAGGATTGGGTTGTAGAATGTATGTCTTAAATAATGCCCCACCTCCGATTAACATGATAAAATGAATTCATTGGTCTTGAATACCATGTTTATTTACCACGTAAGGGGGCCATACAACCTAGTTTTATCCTGAGTTATTTTTAGATTCCATGAGTCCTAGTCATGCCCCTAGGAAACTTTTCCACGTCATCTCTATATGGAAAGATCGATCGGTGTTGGATCTTTTGCGAGAATATATCAATGAAAATGTTTGAAGCACAATCCTAACTCGAGATCCAAAAACTAGACTAGCGAAACAATGGGATGTTTGATGCATAATATATGATCATATTTGGAAATTTAATAGACCAGTTAATGCTCAATATCGCATCATTTAATGCTCAATCCCGCATTAGTTTCTACGTCATGAGCCGATTAGACAACAACATTTTGAAATCACCGATAGAACACATTACCACCTTCTCCTATGCTATCTACCCATGATAAATTTAAGTTTAAACATCTCTGAATATCTGGCAACAGATTTGATGAAATTACACTCATAAGCTGAATTGAATGGATGATGCAACAAGGTAACATCATCCATGTTTAAATATATGGAATGGTTTTGAACTAATTCATTATGTGCGTAAGTTGAATTCCAGAGCATCTGAAGGAGAAAAGCGAGCATCTAAGGACAATACTGACCCTTTGATGATCAAAACCAGTTTTAACAAGCTTCAGAAGTAAGATTTTGCTGAGAAATCCAACCACCAGACACTTTCCAAGAGCACCAAAGCTGAAAGAAGATGAGATAGGAGAAGGTTCTTCTCTGAGGACCGTGAGGTAGTTGGAGTATGCTCCTAGGGTGGAGCCTTTCATCAAAACATCAACAAAGAATTTTTTTTCCCATCCCCCATCCTTTGGTGATACTGAAGCAAGAACTGTATCCAAAGTAATGCTTCCATAATGGGGAATATTTTTAACATAATTAGCTAATAATAGTACCCATAATTTATCCCACACAATGACCAGGACGTGAGGGTGATCGATGTTAAGGTGTTCCTGAACATCTGGTGGTTGTATCTACACATGGTGGCAAGGAAAACCTCGGTTTTCCCCTACATAGAGGTTTTGAAATAGCTCATTGACCATACGGATGGACATAAGTGTTTGATCAATGATGATTATGGCATATGTGTCGGAGTTTTCCTCCCAATAGAATTCCATAAATACTACAAGCTCAGGGACCCAGAGGAGCGGATCAACACAAACTTCGTGGTGAAGTTCTATAAATTCCATGACACTAGCCAGTTGATGGCCTCATGGTGAAGGGAGGAAATTAATTTCACTAACCAGAGAAATGATTGGTATGGAACAATCAACCTAAGGGAGCCATACATCTATTTGATGTCTCTCATCTCTCGGTTATATGGAGAAAAGGACTTCTTTAAGTTTTCAGAAGCATGGATTCCTTTGGCATACATAGTGGTGATCGATGATACCAGCTTCAACCGGGGATAGATAATCTCAAAAAAGTTAAGCATATGTGTATAGAAGGATGAGATGCCGAAGGAAGGGGAGGCACCCACTTTTTACATGGCCTCGTACCTACTCGATGTCATGTGCGCAAGGAATGTCTTCATCGACATGAATCTAAGATTTCATGTTGTGGGTATCCTAGATCACATCTACTTCAACATACTATGGGAGAACAGGTACAAAAAATATTACGAACTCACCTGCGATGAATTCATCACTCACATTCATTTTATTATTTTTAAGAAGGAATTCCCAAGACTATCTACAACAACCAAGAAAATTATAGCCAAGGTAGGCCATTGTTATTTAGACAAACACTCTATCTACATCAAGGTGTTCAGAGCCATCGAAACACAACATTTCCAACCCGCTCATGTCCCAGACCGACTCGTTGTGGGAGAAATCTGTTATCAGACCATCCTGTAGGGCCATAACGCCACATTGGTCAAAGACAAGAAATGATCTTTCATACCCCTATGGTTTTCATATAGGGTTCTATCCAATGAAGGATACTACTCAATACAAACAAGAGGGGCTTAACCAAATGGAATTTAGATTCCAGATAGGCCGATTCCACATGCACAATTGTAAAGGCCTACTCCTCCAACATGCTTCGCAAGTATCATCCTGCTAGTCGTATCTGCATGATAAGTTTGAGGATGAAATTTTCACAGAGTGCGCCCAGGACTGGGATGAGGTGGTTCAGAGGATGGCCAACCCAAATATGACTAGGTTCAAGGCCATGAGTGTGGACGAACAAGTGGAAACGATAGAGCAATCGGCCCAAGAGACCCTAAGGTCCAAGGAAGAAATCATAGTAGCAGAGACAACAGAGGCACAGAGAAGGGGATTACTCTTGATACAAGGGGCATAAAGGATCATTTATTGGTTTACAAATGACCCCAATATGATAGAAATGATGAGGATCCTGGCTGATTACCCAGTCAAAATTCGAGGAGAACCAAGTGGCCCAGAGCTGATATAGATTGAAGAAACCACCGGGTTAGAAAACCCTACAGCTTCACCACCATAGGTCATATCACCATGGGAGGCTTCGGTTCAACTCGAGATAGCAAAGACATCAATAAGAACAATTATACCAAACCCATTGTTCTATTTAATAACCATCTACGACGATGAGGAGAGTTTAGAGGTGTCCCTGGTCACTTCGGTGCAAATTACAGAGGAGAAAGAACTTGAGAGACCATCCACCTGGGGTCCCGATGCTCCAAGTCAAAGTCGTCCACAAGAAGAGCATGAGGTATAAAGTTCCTTAGACCTTGAGCCACTTGACATACCAGGAACCCCAATGGATAGCTCGAGGGATGAGCTAGAATTGAGTGAAGAAGGAGAATAAATTCCACAACAGAAAATCGACATCCCAACAGTTGATTACCAAGTTAGTACTGAACCTGCCCCTGATTCCTCAAATTTGGCCAGCACCCTACTACCCGATGAGAAATAACCATAGGTCGAGCCATTGGGACATACAAAAGAGGCTTAGGAACCCAGTCTTGAACAGATATACACTGTCGGAGCCTAGGAAACATGCATACTTGGGGACAATAAAAAATCCCCGAACCTGTTGATGAGGTCGTTGATATACAAGAAATCAACTATGACTGAAAGAGGAAAGCCATTATTAAGAGAACCATAATTAAAAGGAGGCCTACTTTGGATAGTTTTATCCTCATCACCACAAAGGAGAAATTGATTAGTAGAGAGAATGTCAAGACATCCGAACTTATTGGCACAGGGATGGAGATCAAAGATGCCACCCTGGATAGAGAAAGGAAAGATGAAGAGAAGATGTCCACTTCGCTAAAGGAGTTGGAGCATGTGCGCCATCTGGAGAAATACGATCACGACTCCACACATGCCATGATATTTTTGAGAATTGAATTCCAGGATGCCTATAACAAATTCACAAATGAGCGACACAATTTTACTACAAGGATAGCTTACTTCCAAGAAGACACTCTTATGGCACTAACAACCTACAAAGATGTCTAAATATGGTATGAGAAGGCCCACCAAGAAGTGGAATAATTGATTATATCAACGCGGTTTAAAAGGGTTGAGAGGCTGAAGAGCATGACATTCGAGTGTTGAGGGACAACATCATAGATGAGATAATGAAAGCGACCGAATACTTGATGAAAATGGCCCAAGAACCTCAGTGAGAGATTCAAGAGAAATGGGCCAATTGCAAAAGAATATGTTTCAAGATTAATCCAGAGATGAAAGACATCAGTCTCCCAGTATTCAGCTCACCTGAGGACTTTGTCGACTTGCATGACATAGTCAAACAACATGTAGAAGAAGACTTGGCATGGAATGCAGAGATAGAAAAGGTGGAAAACATGGCACCAGGACAAGTACAATAGTTCATGAAGCACCCAATCAAGGCTCTAACAATATTACAATAGTTAAGGGTCAAAATAGTCAAGTATCGGGCATGGTCAGTAGAAGTAAAGGACATACTTTCGTCTTTGATGGACCAACACATATTCCCATATCCCAACACATGCGAGGAACTCTTTTTTCAATGGTCATATTATGAGAAGATTCATCCACTTCAGTGAAACCATTCGATGACTCTTAGAAGACATAGAGATGGAAGCACCACGTGGTAATGTTTTCTTTTTCTTAGCTTGCAGTTTTGATAGCTATTTTTAGTTAACGATTTGTTATAAATAAGAGGATCAAAATTTTAGAAAGGGTTGATCATTTTGGCAAAGGCCCTCATTTTTGGAATTGTAAAGAACTATTTTGAAACTAACTTAATTGAGAATTCATGTTTAGGACCAGAGACAAAGTTATGTTTTCATCAAGGGAATCTGTGATTGGATCTGAGGAGGAACTACTTCTGAATTTGTTTCATGAATGAATGTTGTAATGAGTAAGAGTTTTTGAATCTATTGATAAGTTATTTGATTCAATGTTTTTTTTAGCTCTCGTCTCTAATGATGGAAAAAAAATCGTTGTGTTAATGTGTGATTAGTGATTAGGAATAAGGAAATTAATTTTCTTTCCATCATTTTATTGCATGTATGTTTTCTTTCGATAATTCTATCTTAGTCAATAATTAAAATACCAACAAGTTGATGTATTAGTACTAGGCTTGTCACTGGTGTGAAAATATTTGTTTGAATGCTTGAGAACGAGAGTTATCCCAAGCTCATCCTTCTTCAACAATTAATATTTCCCTTTTACCAGTTGTTTTATACCAGCACACATCTTTTTACCAGCCCCACCTAGTGAAAGAAAATACAAAAGAGAATGTTTAAATTGAATAAGGAACTTTCATAAGAAGACACCCTGTCAATCACTACTTAAAGCCCATAGATTATTTGGTCGGATCGACAGATATGGAGAACCATTCCACTATCAAACGTTGTAGATTATAATTGGGCCTCAGTGGTGGGTTTGGTTCCTACTGCTGAGTTAAAGGGATTTAGGACCCCTCAACAGAATTGGCACTATAAGGAGGGTAGTAATCAATGAATGGCTAATAATATTTTTGATATAATATTTCACACAACCTATAGATTCAAAACAACCCACATGCATGGCTATTCATTCTCAAGAAATCCCACATACACTCAGTACTACTAAAATGAGTAACTCACCCCGAAAAGAGGAACAAAAATTATTCCCTGAAATACCTTACTCTCTTCCCCACGAGGAGTTGAACCGGTTCAGAAGAATCACAAGAGATTACGCCTGATAAATTGGAGCGCTAACCCTAGCTCCGTTACCTCCCCATAGAAAACAAGTAAGCAGACCAGTGGTTGATACCCCCGACAAGGTCTTTTTTCACACGGTAGAAGACCTGATATATTTCTCCCTTACAGAGATCGAACATCCCCTCAATATAATCCCTGAAACTCCAGCTGGTAACTTCTCTGAGCCCGATGATTTTGAATCCGATGAGGAAGGGTTTAACTCAGAACACTCATTTTCGGAGTCAGATGACATGGAAGATAACAATGATCATAATGAATAAAGGGCAAACCCACCTAAAAATAATCAACCTTGGTTGTCCAGAGATGCTCTGGACATTCTCGGATGAGTACATAACCTTACTCGACATCCAGAAAAGTTGCTCCCTCAATTTAACCCTAAAACCTCAGGATTGCCTTAAGATCATACTAAGAAGTTCATACTAGTGATTCGAATGATGAATGTCCAACATGAAGATGTAGTATGCATGATTTCCCCTTATACCTTTGAAAATTCATCCTCTACATGGTATTTTAACCTGTCAATAGGGTCCATAACTAGTTGGAAGAAGTTTCAAAAGGATTTTTTAGACAAATTTGTAGAAGAAACCACTACAGGAGCTTTGATGGATGACTTGTTCACCGCCACCATGAGTTGAAAGGAGAAGGTTAAATACTTCAATCAATGATTCACCACTATCCTAAAGAAATTCCAACCCAAAGATAAACCCACTCAGGAGATGAAAATCGAAGGATACGCTAATTCTCTCCCTGCTTCCATTTCCATGTTTGTAAAAAGGGCTTCCAAAACAACACTAGATGAGAATTTTGAGGAAGCAAAAACAATAGAATTCCAAATGAAGGGATGTAAATAAGACCATGTCTCATTAGTCAAGAAGGAAGCTCAACCTCCACCCAGGAGAGAACTCTTGTTGACCAAACCTCGAGGGAAATAAACAAAACAAGGTCCCAAAAAATTAAGTGGAGACATAGAATACCTACAGTGGATGATAAATAAGTTGTCAAACAAAATCAAAGACATGAAAATAAGTGTAGGGGAATGAAACCAAGGCCAAAGGCCCTATAAACCCCTTTTTAAAAGAAATCCATCGTTCAAAGAAATTGAACCTCCCCTAGCTAGCTTAAACATTGACCTGGGAAATGTGGCATCCGACTCTTTCTGTACCTATCACCAAGAGAAACATTCTAAAAGACACTGCCCAAAATGGGTGCATGCCATGAATTTGATGGCCAGTCGATTTCTAGATGAGGTTTCCCTTACTGAACAATCAAGCAGCTCAGCTATGAATATTGTTGATCAGTAAGAAGCTAACCCATCAAAAGAAACAACCATGCTTCTTTGGGACCCTGACCTGTCGATGCCTTCTAATGATCTATTTGAGGTTCAAGAATCACCCAGAGAGGTCTTGGTTGTGCAAACACGAAGTAGGGGTCATCCGGTCACAAACGAACTTACCATTACCCACACTTTGAGAGAAAAACAAACATCCAATCACCCGAAAGAATATTTTGTCTTCAAAAAAAATCCTATAAACATCCATACATCATAATCGCCCAAGCTAGACTATAACATAGTACAAGATTTGAAAAACTTGAAGGAAAATATATCGATCATGGACATGTGTAGAATCCCCCAACAAAAGGACTTTCTATTACAAGATTTGAATTTAGTAGAAACTCCTATATCAAGCACTGACCAAGGAGAAAATCCAGTCCTCACATATCTAATAAATAAGACAATTGTAAACTCTTGCTCTGAAGATAAAATGGGAAAGCCTTTTGTCCCAACATTGCTATTGACATTAGAAGTTTTGAACAAAAATCTCTATAATTGTTTGGTTGAATCAGGGACATCCTTTAATGTTATGTCAGTATCTATCTGCAAGAAATTAAATGAAATCCCTCTCAAAAGTGATAAACATGTGATACAACTAGAGAGAATGCAAGCGAAAGTTATGGGAGAACTCAAGGATGTCATGATCAGAATGGTGGCACACCAAAAATTTGTGCAAGTGATTGATATCATTGTAGTAGATATACTAGAAGCTTATGGAATTCTACTTAGTCGACACTGGTCCGAGAAGTTGAATGGATATGTTAGCATAGATTGGGCTCACCTTTGGTTGCCATAGGGAAAGGTATATAAAACATACTTTCACCGACCTAGAAGCCCTCAACGAACCCTCTTCGGTGGATTTCCCCATGCTAGGCAAATATTCTTGCGACTCTAATTTTAGTAATTTTTCACCTCCCTCATTTGATGTCCCTCCTGCTCAAAACTCCAAAATGAATTTTCAAGAAAATTTACCGATGACGACAGAAGAAATCCTCTTCTGTTAAGAACCTCTATTGAAAACAACAGAGTAGATAAGAGGAAATGAGGAAATTGGTAGGCAAGGAGAAATGAATGGTTTTCACTCACAAGTTTGGACCTTGTACTTTGGTGGATCTAAATCGCAAGAAGGGTCAAGAGCGGGGTGTATCCTTATTGATCCAAAAGGAAAAAGAATTTTCCTATCCTGGAGACTAGAATTTGAATGCACTAATAACACCATTGAGTATGAAGCCTTAGTGCAAGGGATAAATAAATACATAGCATTAAACGTTAAATAACTAAAGGTTTTCAAAGACTTTGAAATCATCGTTAGGCAAGTAAGGAACACTATACATTGCAAATCTCCCCACCTGAGGAATTATCAACATGAAGTGCACAGGCTAATAGAAAATTTTGAAGCTTTCAACATTACAACGATCCCCAAAATCAAGAACACTCTCTTTGATTCCCTAGCCACTACTGCCTCGAGACTATCCCCTCTAGAAGACTATGAATCCTCCCGGTTCACTGTGGAGATACTCTACAAGCCATCAGTGCCCAACAATATTTCTAATTGGAAGGTCTTTGAAGGAGATGAACATATCATAAAAAATTTAACCAATCAAGAAAATTTTAAATATCTGGCTATTAACGATGAAATATTTTAGGAGCAACTACTAGAAACCAATCCCCATGTACAAAGAGCTGAAATACATAAATTCACTTACAAACCAAGGTTTCACACAATAAGGAAAGGCATATCCAATTTAGAGAACCTTTTTTACTTAAGGGAAATATTTAAAGGGTCATCGAACACAAAGATAGGGAGTTCTTATCCCATGTATGATACTATAAATCTAGGAACCCTGGAAAACCCTAAAAATATAAATCTAGGCAAGACAGTGTCTAAAGAAGAAACGAAGGACTATCTCAAACTTTTCAGAGAATATCAAGATGTTTTTGCATGGTACTACCGAGATCTAAAGACTTATGATACTTGTATCATTCAACACACAATCCTGTTAAAACCCGGATAAAAACCCTGCCAACCGAATATCCATAGGTACCACCCATCTTTGGAACCACTCATGTGTCAGGAGTTAAATAAATTACTAGACGCTAAGATTATCTTTCAAGTTCGATAGTCTTCCTGATTAGAAAATATGGTTTCGGTCAGGAAAACATTTGGGGAGATCTTCCTATGTGTGGATTTCATAAACCTCAATAGAGCATCTGAAAAGAACAATTACCCAGTCCCATCGATGCAACAACTCTTGCAGACTGAGTCTGGTTCTGAGGTTTTTTCTCTGTTGAACGATTTTTCAGGTTATAACCAAGTTCTAGTATCGGATGAATACCAATTGAAAAATACCTTTCGAACCAAGTGGGGAACCTTTGTGTATAAACACATGCCCTTTGGGTTAATCAATGCAGTGGAAACCTTCCAAAGGGCCACAAACGTGGCTTTTCATGGACCAATCAACAAATTTGTAGTAGTTTATTTGGATGAAGTAATTGTGTATTCAAAGAATAGAGAAGATCACATCCAACATTTAACCTAGATTTTCAAAAGATTTTTCTGAAACTATCAAACCCTTACAAAATATGATCCCCAAAGATGTTGAATTTAAGTGGGATGATGAACGAAAAAGTACTTTCAACAATATTAAGACTTCAATATCTCAAGCTCCAGTGTTGCAAAGCCCCGACTTTAGCAAAGATTTTTTCCTCTATACTTTTTCCTCCGATCAATCGTTAGCTGCATTATTGACTCAGAAGGATGATGAAAATAATGAGGCATCGATCTCATTTATGAGAACTAATCTCCAAGGGGACGAACTAAATTACTTTTCTATAGACAAACAAGCTTATGTGGTGTACAAGGAAGTAGAACACTTCAAATCTTACATCCTAAAAAACCACACCAAAGTTATTGTGCCTCATCCTATAGTCCGATCCGTATTCACTCAACACGATATGGGGGAAAGAAGAGGAAACTGGATAATAGTGGTCCAAGAATTTGATCTAGATATAAAACCTGCCAAACTTGTTAAAGGACAAGGATTGTGTAAACTAACAGTTGAAGCCCAGGACGAAGTAAATGAAGACCACGAGTGGGAGAATGAATTGGACTTATGGTGTAGTGAAGCTTCATATGTCTCCCCAGGGCAGGAGTCTTGGTATGGGAAACTAAATTATCTCATACATCATGGGACTTGCCAAGAAAACCTAAACCCTAGGGGAAGGAGAGCTCTTAGGATAAAATTGGCACAATATCATCTCATAGAATTGGTCCTCTTCCGCATTAATTATGATGGGGTATTTTTAAGATGTCTTGAGCGAGAATATGCATACAAGGTTCTAAAAGAGATCCATGATGGTCCTAGAGGTGGACACTTTGTAGGGAATATCACCGCTCACAAAATACTGAGAGCTGACTATCATTGGCCTACTCTATTAAGAGACACTCACACATACGTCAGGAACTGTAAAACTTGTCAAATGAGTGTGAGGAGGGAAAAGAGAGCAGTTGTCCCACTCCAACCTGTGGCCATCTCCATACCATTCGAGCAATGGGGGTTAGATATCATAGGATAAATTACAACAATTTCTTTAAAACAACATAGATACATACTGACTGCCATAGACTATTTCACGAAATGGGAAAAGGCCTTCCCTATGAATCATGTAAATGAAAAGGTGGTGATCCAATTCATAGAACAATAACTGATCAAAGGTTTGGTATGCCTTCCATTCTTGTTTTTGATAATGCCGCTGATTTTTATTCCACCTTATTAACATAGTTCTCTCTAGATAAAGGAATCATAATCATATACTATACAAAATACTATCCAGAGGGGAATGGAGTGGAAGAATCAACCAATAAGAAACTAGTGAGGATATTAAAGAAAACATTTGCAGACAATCATAGGAATTGGCATAGTTTACTTCATAATGCCTTATGGGTCGATAGGGTAACATCCAAGAAAGATATAGGGAATTCCCCATACATTCTTGTATACAGACAAGAATCCATTCTCCCGAACGGGCTATATCTTTCATCTCTTCAACTTGCTTAGGGTTCTAGGGGACAACCCTCATCGGTTATTCAACAAATAATTTATACCCTCCTCGTGATGGAAGAAGAAATGGATAAAGAAAAAAAAAGTTTATTTCTCATCAACATATAGTTAAAAGGTCGTTTGAGAAGCATAAGGCCAAAGAGAATAATTTTGAAGTAGGAGACTTAGTCCTGAAATGGGACAGAGCGAATGAGCCAAAGGGAAAATATTCAAAGTTTCATAGTCTATGGCTCGGACCTTTTCAGATAGATAAGAAAATTGGGGCAGGCACATATCATTTGCAAAATCTGAGGGGGGAACCTGACACCCTCCCGGTGAATGGCCAATCCCTAAAACAATATTTCTCTTAAATATTTAAAAAAAAAAAGTGTGTGTTTGCATGATATTTTATTTTAGGTAGGCTTATTGCGGAGTCCTTCATTTTTGTTTTCTTTTTGTATTATTTTTGTGCTTCAAAGATTGTGTTTGGTAAGGCATTGGTTGACCTCAATTCATATGGTATAGAAAACTCTATTCTTGATTTATGCTTACATAGAACACAAGAAATGCTTGGGGAATTACTGTTGTCTTGAAGGAGTCCTATATCTAGCCTTGAAAATAAACAACCTTGGCAAGTGATGAAGTTCCTGCCTGGTGGTCTAGTAAAACCCAAAGGGAAATATGGTAATCCGGAAAGGAACACATGTGCCTCAAGACAGAGGTAGCAAAATTTCACTTTAAGAATCTCATTGTGCAAATAACATGTGTCCTCCTCTCCAACTCACTTAGGGAATTGTGTCAAAATAAAATAAATTATATCAAATGAGTGAAAAGTAAGAGAGGGTATGCAGATAACTCCATCGGGGCTATGGATGCTCACTGGCACTGAAGCAAGATCTGTGATGTCGGGGTGACTACGTGGGGGATATGGATGCTCGCTGGCAGCAGAGAAACACCGTAGCAAGTGAATGATGATAACTAAAAGGCCTGGTTCTAGTGAATACTTTACTAGACTCTTGTCAAGAGAGGGCATGGGTCATGCTTAAAGGAAATAAAGGTGGAATAGATTTTGAAACCCCACAGGAAGGCCCAAATTCACCAACCGAGGAATTTGAAATGCAAGGATAGAAGAGGCTCTAATAATAATAATAAAAACATCAGCTAAGTTCTTAACCAACTTCTGCATCATCTAAGCCCAAGGAAGGAACAAATATTTTTCTTTTGCCCAGTAAGTATTGATTTGTTGAGCACTCAACGCACCCTAAAATTCTGATCAAATTTTGTCACTTTTTGGGTAGCACTTGTTTTCTTCACTGACTGACTCGATTTCACTTTGGGAAATGTTTTACCTTTGTTTTTTTTTTATGTCTCTTATCACCTAGTAAGGTTTTTATAAACTTGTGAAACCTCATGTCTAAAAATGCCTTGACACCTGAATTAAGAATCAACAGCTAAATACTGCACCTAACGCACTCAGGTTCAAGTTAAAAAAGAATTCAAGTAAGTAAAGGAACCACATGAAAACAACAGTCTTCGAGCATTGAACCTCATTGGCGTTGGTGGAAGGCAGTTCTGGTTTGTGTAAGTTATTTTCATAAAGGTTTGAGAGATAGCCGATCCCCATTGGCATCGATGAAATATGATAAAGATATATGTTAACAAAGGACGTAAAGAAATTGTCGATATTCGATGCTCGATGTTCTTTATTGGGATCGGGGAAATCCAGAAAGGTTACAACAATTATTTTTTACCATGATAAAATTATCACCGATCATCGATCCCTGATACATTTTCGGCATCGGGACTTTTTCGAGAGAGTTGATCTGAGAGCACTTGGGTAAGTTTATCATTGATCTCTGATCCTTGACACTTTTCAACATTGGCAAGTTAGGATTGGGTTGTAGAACGCATGGCTTAAAGAAGGCCCCGACTCTGATTAACATGAGAAAATGAAGTCACTAATCTCAAATGCCATGTGTCTTTACCACATAAGCAGGTCGTACGACCTATTTTTATCCTGAGTTATTTTTAGATTCACTGATTCCTAGTCATGCCCCTAGGAATCTTTGCCACATCATCTCTGTACGACAAGATCGATCAGCTTCAGAGATTTTGCAACAATATATCAACGAAAACGTTTGAAGCACAATCCCAATCCCTAATCCAAAAACTAGACTAGGGAAATGATGGGATGTTTGCGGCATAAGATATGATCGAAATTGGACATTTAATAGACTAGTCAATGCCCGATCCCACATTAGTTTCTACCTCTTGGGCTGATTCAACAACATCATTTTGAAATCGTTGATAGACCACATTACCACCCATTCCCACGTCGTTAACCCACGATGAATTTAAGTTTAAACATATCTAAATATATGGTGGAATATTTGATGAAATTACACTCATAACTCGAATTGAATGGCTAATGCAACAAGGTGAGTTCATCTCTATTTAAATCTATGGAACAATTTTGAACTAATTCATTTTGCACATAAGTTTAATTACAGAGCATCTGATGGAGCAAAGAGAGCATCTCGGGACTATAATGACCCTTTGATTATCAAAACCAGGTTTAACAAGATTCATAGGTAAGATGCCGCCGAGAAACCCAACCACCAGACGCTCGCCGAGAGCACCAAAGATGAAATAAGATGAGATAGGAAAATCTTCTCCTCCAGGGACTGCAAGGCAGTTGGAGTATTCTCCTAGGGCAGAGCCTGTCATCAAAACATCAACAAAGAAATTTTATTCCCAACCCCCAGGCTTCGGTGATACTGAAGCAAGCAATGAATCCAAAGAAATTCTCCCATAGTGGGGGGATATTTTTAACAGAATTCGCCAAGAAGAATAGCCAGAATGTATCCCACACAATGACCCAGACGTGAGGGCAGTCAATGACCAGCTATTCCTGAACATTCGACGGTCGTATCTACACATGGTGGCAAGTAGAACCTCATTTTTCCCCTACATAGAGGTTCTGAAATGGCCCATCGACCATACAGATGGGCATAAGTTCATGATCAATGATGAGTGTTATCACCTCATAAATTATGGGAATCAACTGGTGACTGAGATATTATCTGTCTCTAGTATTTTTGTTGACAAATGATTTTTCATTCTGCAAATAAGAAAAAGGAAAAAAGAAAAAAAAGAAAAGAAAAGAAAAAAGAAAAAAGAAAAGAAAAATGATAAAGAAAAATTAAAAAAATAAAAAAAAGAAAAAAAGAAAAGAAAAAGAAAAGAGGGCATAAAAGAATCGAAATAAAGCCCCATGCAATAATAGTAACTTGGCCATACCTTTCAAGCATGGCCAAGTTCTTTTTAAATTTGATGTTGATAGGGTAGTGAATGATTTGGCTAAACAGTTTAATATTAGCCAAAGTGTCTAGGTTAGATTAGTGAATAAATCTGATTAGACTGTCTAATCCTGGTTAGATAGCCCTAGGGTAGAGTAATTTCTTAACCCAACAGTTTAATCTGGGTTAATTATCATAGGAAACTAGGTTATAACATAGGTTAGTTGTTGTATTGTCCCATTCCAATAAAACCAGCTTGATGTCAAGATTGCACCATGTTCCAAATGTTTAAAAGATAGTATGGTTGAAGCCCCTTGGTGGTGTCTATTTGAAAGTTAGAGAAAAATCCATAAAATGCAGTTATCCTAAGTTTTTCCCAGCACATGTGCTTTTCCACTCCCCATTTATGTTCCCTGCACATTTTGACGGTCCAGATCATGGCGCTTAGATCTACGACGCACAGAGCATTCCAGACCCCCCCCGACCATTTTGTTTTTAACCGGGGGGGGGTCCGGAATCGGTAATAAAATTTGTGCACATTTGGATGGCCCAGGGATGGGCGCTTAAATCAATGGCCCAGATTAGATTCCGGACCCCCCCGTCTGTTCTGCCTTTAATGGAGGGGGGCAGTCCAGAATGAGTGATAAATGGCGCGCTAAGATCTGCGGCTAGGAAGAGGGCACGTAGATCAACGACCCTAAATGGATTTCGGACCCCCCTTGATGA
>SNQJ01S0045257.1:42723-54796 GCA_010110895.2 Picea sitchensis | reverse complement strand
CTCTGGCGGGCCCCTTATCATACGTAGCGTCAATCTATTTGTCCCGAATTCCCATCGCCATATGCTATCTGACAGCTCCCGTCACTTGTGGACGTCATCTTCCACTAGTTTCCACTTGTTCCACTTGTTCTGGAGTTATGGCCCATCCCATAACTGCTGTTAGTCCCCTAACCCATTTCACTCATGACCGACCTCTTATCGTGACTTTTGCCTCCAATCCCTAGCCGTCACATCACTTGTCTGTATGTTTCATCCACCGTCACCTGCCATCTCACCCCCAAGTGGCCCGTTGTCCATTTATTACTGGATAACCTATCCGTTATCCAGCTGACCTGTCTCCCACACCCAACCGACCGCATTTTTAAATAAAATTACTATTTTCCCCCATTTTCATTGTTCACTCATCGCACCAAAAAAACTCATAGCCACCTCCTCTGTTACATCCTTTCGCCTTCATCCACAGTCAGTCGACCCCACTAACTTCATGTTTATTACAGGTACTGTTGTAGACATGGCACCAAAGCCAAGACAATCAGAAGGAGAGGATAATACTTTTCTCCCACCTCCTGTCGACCTGGAAAATATCTTGTTGGTCGACAAAGATAGATTGATCGTAAATACCAAATGCGACTTCGATTTCTCAGATCTCCAGTCATGGCTCAGGGAGGTTTTCCTGGACCAGAGCGATGAAATTGGACTCTGGGAGTCCAATTTACCCTTGTACCTCTTTCCCCATATCCATCATTTTCCCAAGTTTTCACTTAAATTCCAAGCTTACTATATTCCCGAATAGAGAGCCGTCATATCCTCATTCAGAGACACCTTGTTCCTCATTACGCCCAAAGACATAGACTAGATGATGCAAATTCCCTGTGCCAACTCTATGTCCCCTTTCAACCTAGAAATCCTTACAAAGTTATATCAAAAGATGACTTTTCCCCAGAGAGCTCAAATATTCGAGCTTTTCCTTCCCACCTCCGCTCAATTCCCTTCCACAAATCCCCCTTACCCGTCGTCCATGTTCTCCACCAAGGGAAACCAGGTCATTTCCTCCCTTTGTGCTCTGTTAGTGTACTATTTCGACCAATGGGTAGATGAGCCCAGTCTGGGTTTTCTTTCCATTTTCTAAAATGATGAAAATCCCACCACACAGTTTGATTTCAGCACCTTCTTGGCAGATAATATTCACGAATAGTTCATGAAATTTGGCACAGAAGGCATGTTCAGATACTCGTCTATATTGGCCTACATGTTCGTTTTCTATCAAGCAGATAAATTTAGTTTTTCCATGCAGAAGATGGACACAGATGGAATGCCTCAGCCAGTCACAGCATCGACCTCTTTGTTGAAGCATAACTCCACAGAGTATAGCTTCAAGGCATTTATCGATTTGTTCTACCACCATGTGGTAAGCATGCTGAGCGGCAGGCCCGAGCCTTGAATAAATGACGAAGTCCAGAGAATCTTGCATCTCTCGGACAATACAAAGATCGGGGATTGGTACCTATATCAGAACCACACCGAGATCAGAGTATTCGGGTGTGAGTTGGCACCCTACAAGCTACCCAAATATGTGTTGGTAAGAATCTTTGCTTTAGAATACATAATACAAATCATGAATTTAGATGATAGTCATTTTGTATCATTGAAGAAGAAGCAACAGCGTTGAATCAAGGGGCAGATTGGTTCCTTCATCTGCAACAGTCGAGGTACTAGGGAAGAAGCTGACAGGATGTTGAAAGAAATGAAGTTCTTTATGAGCTTCCCATGGCACTCTGATCCTCATGGGATCATCTCAGAAATGCGGGTGAAGAACAAAAATATCCCGTATGTACATGTGTCCAAGCCTGAGATTGAAAAATTCGCCAATCAGACAGTGTGGGTACCTGACACCTTGGTTGAAATGGAACAGCAGGTTCCCCCGACCACTGTGCCACCAACGACCACACCACAGGTCCCTAAGGAGAAAAGGCCTCGACAAGAATCATCTCCGCCTGTCACGGACGTGTCGTCCGAAGAGTTCCAGTTGCACACTAAGAGGCCCAAGACAACCACAGTTCCCGGGCCTACTGTGGATAAAGAAGCCCCACCTACCACAGTAGTCAAGTCTATCATTCCTCCTTTCAGCTTGAGCATATATAAGGACATCACCCCATCAGTGCTTAAGAAATCCTCAGATTCCCCACTAGACACTCAGTCGGGCAAGACTGGGCCTAAGTTGAGCATTTTTTGAGAGGTATGAGATGATTAAGAGAGGTATGAGATGATTAAGAAAAGTACTTATGCTCAATTTTGGAATCAGACATCGACTGCACAGCATAGGCTGTTGTTTTCCTTTGACACAGAAAAGGGCAGGATGCACATGGCCTTCCTCCAGGCGCAAGTACCAAACCCCAAGGTAATTACAAACTACAAGAGGGACACCTTCGAATTCCAGACGAAGGACATGCACCCAACAGATCAGATGGATCTGCACAAATATATTGGGGAGATGGTATTCCATACATTGGCACATGCTTCTTCTTCTGCAAAAAAATTATAGGTATCATTGAACAATGCTCAGACACAGCTCAAGCTGGAGAAAATATCGTCCTTTGCAAAGGACAATAGAATCAAGACTTTGGAGGAGATAGTCCTCAAGATCGGCTATTATCCTTCAAACGTCAAAGTTCCAGAGGAGATGATAAAGAAAAAGAATGCAGACATCACCTCCTTGAGGAAATAGCTAAATCTCCTGCCTACAGAGGACTCACAGGCGAAGGAGATAGTGGAGAAAGAAGGCGAGAAGGACGAAATGCTCAAACTGCTTATGGAGCAGAATGCACAGCTCAAAGAAATGGAAGCAGAGATGGAAAGATTATTAAAAGAAAAGGAAAATATGAAGCCAATGGAAGTCATTCCATTGAGTGCCATTCCGATTTCAGAAGCAAGCACAACAGCAGTAACAACAATCCCATCAACAACACTAGTGACACCACAAGTAGGGACAACCGACCTCGCCAAATCCATGGAAAAGATGAACCTGCAAGAGACAGAGATCAACAGGCTTAAAAATTTAGTTGAGAACCTCGAGGAACTCAAAAATTCCTTCCAAACCAGTCTCTCCAAAGAAAAGCAAGTAACTGAGTAGCTCAAGAGGGAGTTACAACAGCTCCAAAAGAAAACAGTGGCAGGGAAGACTTTGGCTGAGGTCAAAGAGAATGTATGGACAGACATCACAAAGTCCATAAATGAGATCTGACCCATGATCCAAATCATGTTTGAGTAGAACAAGTTGGTCCAGAGGAGTAAATAGGCTATTGAGAAGATCATAGTAGAATTGGGAGACAGACCAACTCAGGCAATGATATCATCAAATTCCTCAATTCTAAGACCAGAGAAGAGCTAGAAGAGCTGAAGCTAGAAGATAAAATAGAGACCATCCTTGAGGTCAAAAAAGTTTTGACCAAGAGAGGATTAATGATTCAATTGGAAGAAAAGGTTTAGATCATGGACCAGGGGGTACAAAGGTTCTTCAGCAAAATCGAGGCTCTCCAGAAGAAAGGTCTCCCCGGTCTGAAGGTTATTGATGATAAACTAATGACACTGCCAGATTACAAAAAGAGATTGTCGGAAGTGTCTAAGGACAGTTCCAAGTTTGCTGGCATACAAGGGAGCATCACCGACAAAGCTTTCCTAGATTCCCTTCAGTTGGACATCAGTATCCAACACGAGATTCGATACATATTCCTCACTAAGCCCACATTCGCTAAGTATACGGAAATGGACGAAGTGTATCGAAGACTGCTCAAAGCCACTGTGCCTAGTCATCTCAGATGGGAGGAACTCTGTGATCTGCTAGATTAGCATATGAGTTGTCCAGGTCCAGTCACCTGTCCAGTCAGACGAGGTCATGTGAAGGCTTCATCAACGGTCTACCCAAAAATGCGCGTCCAGTTGCACCAAGTCATCAAGCAGTTTGATTAGTTAAATCAGTTAGGCTAAAAATTGAATTAGCACATCCTGATCAGTTATGAAAGGAACGTTTTGTAATTTGAGTTATATATACTTCACCTTTTGAAGTATTTGGGTTGTTGATCTTCACACCCTAACGCTATCAGACTGTAACATTTTTGAAGAGATCTGCCATTAATAAAAGGAGGCATTTTACAGGATTCTTGCGTGTATTCACTGGTGATGTTTATTCTCTAAGTTGAATCTTATTCTTTCTTTGTGATCATATTGTTTTTCTGAAACTAATCTTTAAGAGTAACGGATGTTGCAAGATTTATCTTAGATACCCTTTTTCTGACTCGAAAGATTTTTAGTGTTTATCTTCTGGTGTTTTCAATTAAGGAATTCTTAACTTCTTCTTAGTTGAATTTATCTTTCTCATCTTTGCTTTTGTCCATCATTTAAGCTACAAAAAGATCCAGTGAGTATATTATCTCTCCCTATGAAAGTCTTTCTTCACGTTTCTGGTTATATTTCATTTCTTATTTAAATGCAGACCCCATAGCCCAATGGATGTGAAGACTGTTTGAACCACTTCATAAAACACCTTTACAAAAAAAACGACCTATTTCTTTACCTAGCCTAATATCTAAAATTGGAAACATAGCTAAATCTTATAGAGAGATCCCTCTCTAAAGCTAGAAGGGCTAGATCTCAGCTTTAAAAGTGGTTGGATAAATTTACCTTTGTAGATTTCTTCTGTTTCAACCTCTAGGAAATTTACCAAGTGCTAACATAATGGCGACTCCACTGGGGAGAACTAAAAATTAATAATTTCCCTTTTTATTTCCCCTAAAAAGAACGTTTAAATTTGAGAAGAAAGTAATGTTCAGAGGTTGATCAAACGTTGTACATATTATTTTCAGACTCACAAAATTAAAAAATATATATATATATAAAAAAAAAAAAACCAAAAAGAGTTCTGGCTCCCAAGAAAGTTCACACTCGATCTCATCCAGAACCAGAACCAGCGATAGGGATAGATAACCCCGAACAGTTGCTGAGGTGAAAGACCTTAGCTGCAGGTTTAGTGAGTCATATTCCCCTTCATAAGTCTCCTTCCTTTTCAGGGAAGCCGACTGCCTCTCTAAACCTTGACCTCGATACTTTTTCACAGCAAAACCTGGTAAGGACACGGTCTGATAGTTTTGTGACTGGTATCATCTTTGACCCAACTGTGTTGCAACCACGAACCCCCAAATTTTTGTCTCCCACTACTAAACCACAAATCGCTCCCTCAGTATTATCCAATCCCTCCTCGTCTTCGTCTTGAGTCGCTACCTCACCGACCATCCAGGTTTTTGTCCCACCGCTTCCACTCATCATGGAAGCTCGATATGCTCCTTTGGTGTTGGTTGTGCCGTTACATGACATGCCCCAAGACTATCAAACCAGACTTCCCCAGTTCGATGCAACAGGACCTTTAAATGCCCAACAACATGTTGACAAAATGAACGATTATTTTCACTTGCAAGAAGTTGATGAGGCTGACGTTCAAATGAGATTGTTCACCCAAAGTTTGACAGGTGATGTCAAAAAATGGTTCAAATCTTTACCTTCCGCCTCAATCCCTGACCTTGTTGCGTTCCAAAGGAGTTTTCTTAACAGATGGGAGGTAAAGAAAAACCCTCTCCAGATATTGTCAGAATACGAGAATATAAGAAGAAATCAAGGTGAGACGGTACAAGATTACTGCACCCATTTTAACAACCTGTACAATGCAATCCCAACTGAAATCAAACCCCCACAGGGTCTGGCATTGATTAAATTCCCTGATGGATTTGATGCCGACATGTCTTACCAATTAAGAGAAATAAATTCCACCACCCTGGAGGACATGCAGAAAAGTTCTATTAGTGTGGAGGCCAATTTGTTGGAAAAAATAGCACGACAGAGGTCAGAAAGGAGAGTCACAATTAAAGAAGAACCTTCCATGTCGACCTCAGATTCCAAATTGGATTCTTTGACCCGAGCAGTGGAATTAATGATGGAAAGATTTACTGTGTTAGAAAAAAATCCTCCTAGAGACAACCCACCAAATCCTTAGGTTCATAATCCTAACTTCAGGAGAAACCCTCCTCAAATCAGACAGAGAGATCCTAGGGATCAAAGAGAACAAAGAGGTCCAGATCAACAGATCAGACCTCCCTTGCAAGAAAATTATGTTGATGAAGGGGGGGAGGTGATTGAGGAATTGGAGGAAACTCAGATCAACCTCATGGGCATTCACGACAACGAGGATATTTTCCTTACCCAAGAAGAGCAGGAACTCTTTCTGCTAAATCAAACAATGGTAAGTGAAGAAGCTGAAGATGTAGAACAACAGGCATTCGAAAATTCCATTATGGAGGTACACCGACAGTAAAATATTCGGAGTAAGAAGATAGAAGGGAGTTCTCCAAAAAATACCACTGAAACAAAGAAGGTAGTTGAAACCAAGAAAACCTTGAAGCCATCTACAGAGAAGATTCCTGAGAAGGGTACTACAGAGAAGATTCCTGAGAAAGGTATCGTTGAGAAGATTCCTGAGAAGAATAAAGCTGATGCTCCCATGAAGAAAAACATTACCATTCTGAAAAGGCCGTCACAACCTGATTTTTCCCCTGTTGACCCACCAAGTACTTCTGACCAGAAGAATATGGTGGACAAACCAGAACTGATGAGCCAAAGCAGAGCTCCTACACCCTTTAGCCTTGAGGGGGAATTGGCAAAAATAAAAATTCCCATCTCACTTACAGAGTTGATGAACAGAGACGGGTATTGTTCACAGGTAATTAAAGCACTGGACATTGAACCTGACATAGGCACGAAGGCCTTAACCATTGGATCAGTAAATCATTCAGACACTGTGAACCTTACTGATGATCATCCTGAACTTATTTTTGGACCTGAAGTAGATGGTCGAGATGATACTGGTGAGGTCGCTCCTTTCTACATTAGTCTAAAAATACACGACTTGATCTTGCATAACGCTATTCTGGATTCAGGGGTCTCCCACAATCTGATGCCTAAAGTAGTAATGGAAAAGCTGGGACTGGAGGTCACCAGACCATACAAGGATTTACACTCATTTGACTCCAACAAAGTTAAATGTATTGGTTTGATCAAGGACCTATGCATCACCTTGGTTCAGATTCCTGCGAAGAGCATGGTAATGGATGTGGTGGTTGTAGACATCCCGCCGAAGTATGGAATGGTGCTATCCCAGTCTTGGGGGGCTAAGTTGAAAGGAACCCTGTAGCTGGATATGTCTTATGCCACTATCCCGGTGTTTGGGAAACAGAGGAGGCTATACAGAGAAACATTGATGAAGTACATGGTCAGTAGCCAAGAAAAACTGCACAATTATCCCCTTTACTCTACGCATTCCGATTTAGATTCATTCATCTTGTATAAAGATGGTGATACGGAAGAACAAGATACTCAGCTGATGGAAGACACATCTACTCAAGATGAAGGCCAAGAAATCATTGAGGTAACAAAGATGAAGAACGTGATAACTGAAGAGTTACCCGCTGATTTCTGGAGCATGGATTTTGATGGAGCTGTGAGTAAAGAAGGGGCAGGAGCTAGAGTCTGGCTGCATAATCATAGAAACAGGTATTCAGAAAACCATTATTACAAATTAAATTTCCAATGTACTAACAATATTGCTGAGTATGAAGCTTTGATGCTCAGTCTGAAGCTTTTGAAAAAAGTTGGTGCTAAGAATATAATGGTAAGAGGTGATTCTAAATTGATAATCAAGAAAATCAAAGGTGAGTACGCTGCTAAAAACCCTTGTCTTAGAGCTTATAGGAATGCTGTTCTTGATGCCTTGAGGTGTTTTACTGAAGTCGACTTGCAGGTAATGCTGAGGGGACAGAATATTCTGGCCGAAGGATTGGCTACGTCAGCAGCCACCTGTAAGATTCTTTTCTGCCCAACTCACCCATATAATGTTGAGGTGAAATGAAGATCGACAGTTCCCGACAATATCAGGTATTGGCAAGTGTTTGGTAATGATGATCAAATCAAGGATTTTCTGCAGTGTAAAAATGATTTTGAATGTACAAATATAGATTTAGAAAACGAAGAGGAAAATGTAAATAATTCTGATTTTGAAATTGATAGTGTAAATACTGTAGATTTAGGAGAATTAGGTGATGAAGAAATGGATGCCGATGTTTTACAGTTGAAAATCAATGTTTTTCCTAGAGGTCTTGTTCCTTTAGAAGACCTGTTTGACTGTAACGATGTAGCTAAAAAACCAAAAATAGAATCCCATGGACAAGAGGTAGAAGACTGTAATATAGGGACTGAAGAGAAACCTAGGATGGTCAAACTGTCTAAATCATTACCCCCAGAGAAAAAAATCAAATACATTGAGTTGTTCAAAGAATATTCGGACGTCTTTGCCTGGGGCTATGAAGATTTGAAATCCTATGATACCAACATAATACAACACATGATTCCAATAAAGGAAGACCAAAAACCATTTAGGAAGAAACTTAGGAGGATAAATCCCAAGTTTCTCCCTCTGATAGAAAAGGAAATCAAGAAAATGTAAGATGCCAAGATCATAGTTCCATTACATTTTTCTAAGTGGGTCTCTAATCTGGTCCCTACATGTAAGAAAACTGGGGAAATCAGACTCTACATAGATTTCTGAAATCTGAATAAAGTCTCCCTGAAGGATAATTACCCCTTGCCGAAGATGGACCACATCCTACAAAGAGTGGTTGGGTCCAAATGAATTTCTCTACTGGATGGTTTCTCTGGTTACAATGAGGTCTTAGTTCACCCAGAAGACCAAGACAAAACCGCTTTCACCACACCATGGGGCACTTTCATGTATGTGAAAATGCCTTTCGGTCTGATGAACGCAGGAGCCACATTCCAGAGGGTAATGGATATCGCCTTCATGGAAGAATCAGGTAAGTTTATTGTCGTCTATTTAGATGACATGAATGTGTTTTCCCAATCCGATGACGAACACCTAAGACACCTCAGACGAGTTTTCGAGAAATGTAGAAGGTTTGGGATTTCTTTAAATCCTAAGAAGAGCCTTTTCGGGTTAGAAGAAGGAAAACTTCTAGGACACATCATCTCCAAAGATGGAATCAAAATAGACCCTAGTAGGATCAAGGCCATACAAAATTTAGAACACCCAAGAAACCTCAAAGAACTCCAGTCTTTTATCAGAAGAATTAACTTTCTACGAAGATTCATTCCCAATCTAGTAGAACTCCTCAGAAACATCACAAATATGCTAAAATGGGATGTAAAAATTAAATGGGACTCTGAGTCCAGATAGTCTTTCAAACAAGTAAAACGAGCACTCATAGAAGCCCCCGTTTTGATCAGTCCTGATTTTACTAAGGATTTCTATCTCTTTTCTTTCGCTTCTGAACATACTATAGCAGCGGTGTTACTGCAAAAGAAAAACAAAGGGTATGAACAACCCATAGCTTTCTTTAGCAAAGCGTTAAGGGAGGCTTCTCTGAATTACAAGATAATGGAGAAACAAGCTTTTGCTTTGGTAAAAGCCATAAAAGGCTTTAGGGTCTACATTCTCCATTCCCACACCATATCTTATGTTTCGAATATGGTAGTAAAGGACATCTTGACACAGGACAATCCGGATGGAAGAAGGGGAAAATGGATTGTTGTCATTTTAGAATACGATATAGAGATTAAGCCCACGAAACTAATCAAAGGTCAAGGCCTTGCTAAATTAATGGTTGAATCTAACTTCCATGCTCTTGACATTAATTTTCTAGATGTGGTAGATGAACAGGGCGAGATGGAGACTCCAAGTGTGAGAGAAGTATTTCTCAACTCTCCATGGTACGCAGACCTCATTTTTGTTTTGAAAAATCTACAAGCTCCCCCTAGTTTGACTAAGACTAAAGCTAGATTTTTAAAGTTGAAAGCCTTAAAATTCTTTATTCTAGAAGGCGATTTGTATTGGAAAGACCCTGCAGGCATTCTATTAAATTGTTTACTAAAAGATGAAGTTGATAAAGTGTTGCAAGAGTTCCATGCAGGAGAATGTGGTGGCCATTTGAACTGGAAAGTCACAGCCAACAAAATACTCAGAGCTGGTTTTTATTGGCCCACCCTGTTCCCCGATGTGCATCAGAAGGTAACATCATGTCACCAATGTCAATTGTTTGAAGGAAAAAGGAAACTCCTTCCTCTACCTCTAAAACCGATATCAGTTGAGGCCCCTTTCCAGTAATGGGGGCTTGACTTCATTGGAGAAATACACCCCCCATCTTCAGGCCAGCACTGGTGGATTCTCACTACCACTGATTATTTTACCAAATGGATCGAAGCAATACCGAGCAGGCAAGACACTGACTCTATTATTATCAAATTTCTTGAAAATAATATTTTGTCTCGTTTTGGTTGTCCTATAAAGATTATCACTGACAATGCAGCTACCTTTCGGTCGAAGAAACTCATAGATTTTTGCAACCAGTATCACATTGGTTTAGGGCATTCCACAGCCTACTACCCTCAAGGGAATGGGTTGGTGGAATCTTCAAACAAAACAATGGTAAATATCATCAAGAAAACATTGCAGGAGAACAATAAATCATGGCACGATAAGTTGGTGTTTTCTTTATGGGCTGACAGGCTGACGACCAAAAGGTCAATTGGTATGTCACCATACCAGCTGGTCTATGGTACAGAGGTAGTTTTCCCCACTTCTTTAGGAGTCCCTGTCATGAAGTTGCTTCAAGATGTTCAAGCTGAGCCAAATGACTCACAGATAAGGATCAACCAGATGATCCATTTGCAGCAGACTAGAGAAGAAGTTTTCAATAAGACTCGGGTAATGCAAGAAAACATCAAGAAAATATTCGACAAACGAACCAAGGAGGATGACTTTGAGCTAGGTGATTTGGTGCTGAGATGGGATGCTAGAAATGAAGACAAGGGAAAGCATGGAAAATTTGACAATCTGTGGACAGGACCATACATGATCCAAGCTTTCAGGGGAAACAATGCTTTATTGCTAAACAACATTGATGGGTCAGATCTACCAGGAGCACCTGTGAATGGAAGAATGTTGAAACATTATGTACCACCTCAGTAGAATATTCGAGCTCTCACTCTTCATTGTACATACCATTTTAATTGTCATTTTCACTTGCATTTTCTGAGTGAAGAACATTCGTTAGTTAGTTGAAGCCCGAAGAGAAGGCCCTAAGCTACTGATCACTGTTTTTCCCATTTTTGAGAATAAAACCAACGAAGGCTGCTAGGCAGAAATTTTCAGAACGACAGGAACCAAGATTCTTGGCACCTCACAGGGAAAGTACCATCCCCAGGTGGAGCCGTTGTTATCACCCCATAAATTATGGGAATCAACTGGTGACTGAGATATTATCTGTCTCTAGTATTTTTGTTGACAAATGATTTTTCATTCTGCAAATAAGAAAAAGGAAAAACGAAAAAAAAGAAAAGAAAAGAAAAAAGAAAAGAAAAGAAAAAAAGAAAAGAAAAGAAAAATGAAAAAGAAAAATAAAAAAAAGAAAAAAGAAAAGAGGGCATAAAATAATTGAGATAAAGCCCCATGCAATAATAGTAACTTGGCCATACCTTTCAAGCATGGCCAAGTTCTTTTTAAATTTGATGTTGATAGGGTAGTGAATGATTTGGCTAAACAGTTTAATCTTAGCCAAAGTGTCTAGGTTAGATTAGTGAATAAATCTGATCAGACTATCTAATCCTGGTCATATAGCCCTAGGGTAGAGTAATTTCTTAACCCAACAGTTTAATCTGGGTTAATTATCATAGGAAACTAGGTTAGAACATAGGTTAGTTGTTGTATTGTCCCATTCCAATAAAACCAGCTTGATGTCAAGATTGCACCATGTTCCAAGTGTTTAAACGATAGTTTGGTCGAAGCCCCTTGGTGGTGTCTATTTGAAAGTTAGAGAAAAACCCATAAGATGAAGTTATCCTAAGTTTTTCCCAGCACATGTGTTTTTCTGCTCCCCATTTATGTTCCCTGCACATTTTGACGGTCCAGATCATGGCGCTCAGATCTACGGCGCACAAAGCATTCTGTATCCCCCCGACCGTT
>SNQJ01S0045257.1:0-28040 GCA_010110895.2 Picea sitchensis | reverse complement strand
ATATATATGAAAACATGTCGATTTTCTAACATTTAATCACAAATTCCCTTTTAATACTAAAATGAATTGAGTGGAAAAAAATAAGGTGAAACCCAAGTATATTTATGAAATGATATCGTGAAAGGTTAATGGGGCAATGAAATGTGAAGAATGATGAAGGGAAAGGTGGATGAAAATCATACATTTATGAGCCCCAACAATATTGACTATAGCACTGTCCCATGTGGCCCACACGTCACCTACCACTGTGACACCAATTGCCAGTGTGCACCTGCCACCATGGTAGTCCATGTCAATACTTCCACATCATTTCCACTTCATTACAATGTCATGTTGATGTCATGTACAAAAAAAATCCAAGTTCTTCCAATTTTTTCGAATTTTCATAAATTCCCAAAAATGCATAATTTCCAAATTTTTGCACAGGTCACCATGGAACTCTCTAATTAAGATAATTTTTTCCCTATGCATATGGATTTTACTTCTATATGTTATATTTGACTCATCCACATCACATTCTCCATGAATTAGACTGCATAAATTGAGGATTTTCCCAATTTCACCCAATTTCACCATGGTTTCTCTGCAATTCTAAAATTCAGCCAATTACATGCCAGAAAATGCCCAAATAAAACTATGAAACCACAATTTATCTTCATGTGTGGTCAATTAATAGTTTTGGGCATGAATTTTCTTCAATTCCATTTAGAAATTGGGGATTCTTACCAATTCTTCCATGACCTTTCTCTATAAATTTGAAATGCATCCATCTACATGCCTAAATTTGCTTAGACTCCAATTAAAATTTGAGGATTTCTAATACCAGGATAAATTTCCTCAATTTACTTGTGAAATTTCACCCAATTTCACTAGAGTAATTTCACCAAACATATCATACATATGCTATGAAAAATATATTTCTACAATTTCTATATTTAGTGTTTTGCTAGCTAGCCCATGCAGGATCAATATTGAACTTTGATCTTTGATATCACATTATAGCATGCCCAACCCCAAGATGGGCCATGCCATGTGAAATTACGACAATATGATACCATTAAATTAATTATATTCCATGTATATGATTATAATTATGCAATCGTATGTAGTTCTAACAATATTGTATACATGCACAATAAAAAACAGGAAAAACCCATAACAAAAAATAGATAAATAATAACACAACATTCATAATAGAACATATAATACACTCATATTTTATGTAAATCACCAACTTTGTGCAGACCTCGGACGTTCCTCTCAGCCATAGACTCTGTTGCTCATAAACTCTCAGCAACATTTCACCCCCGAGTTTGGGCTAGAAACTCCACTAGGGAAAGCTTACTAAATCGGGCTAAGGTCTAACCAACTCAATAAATTCAATTCAAGGCGCCAACTACTAAAAATATCCTACAATCTTTAATTTCTCACAACCTATCCCACCCAAGGAAATGTGCCCCTTCTCTGTTCAACAGTCCTTCGGTTGCCCCACTTTCCTTCTAGGGCCTCAGAAACAGGCCAGACATAAAGTATCAGATCTCTATAGATATTTACCAACACCCATACAAAAATACCCAGTAGTTCTCTCACCCAGATAGATTGCTCATGAGCATGAAAAATCGCCTCTTCAACATGCACACAATCCTAACAACTTGATTCTTCTTTGGAGATTTACCAGGTTTATTGGTTACAATAAGCTCCAAGATCCCAAGTACATGTATGGTTCATAAATGTCAAAGTAAACAAGATAGAATTATGGTAAGAATAATACGAATCATGGGAAATTACACTAAGTTCCAACAATATATTTTCATGTTCCCAACTTGACACTTGTCATGTTGGGAACTACCCTGGGTTTCGCTTGTGGTACATTCCCTATATTTTTGGAACTTAGGATAAAATGCCATATAATTAGACTTTATGAAATATTAATCTAATATTATCTTGGGATTAAGCCCCCTTGGCTTAGCCCCTCTTCCTAGAATCTTATTCCCCCTTTCCCTTCTATTGGAGTTTTATCTCCCCACACAAGTTTTGTCTTCATGGTCTACATGAGTGATGTTTTTTATTAATATCTGAGTGTAATTACATATTAAAATGATAGGATCACTAGAATTTTATCATTTGGGCTCTCCAACCTAATATCCACACATCCACTCTAGACTCAAAACATAAATACAAAAGTACTCTAGCCCAAAATATCTTGGCTCGCTAACTTGTATGTACATTTACAATTGGGGTTTGACCTACGGGTATTACACGTTTAATTCACAATGGCATGACAAAGGGGTGTGAGACATACTTTTCAAGTTGCATAGTGGGTCCACATGCTTTGGTATCCTTGGTGACCATCTCATGGTGATTCATGAGATTATTAGGATGGTGTACTAGTGTGTAAGATAAGAGTACCAGGAATGTCTTGTTGAGTAGGATGAACCACATATGAAGAATTACATAGAAGAATTTGGTGAAAGATGGTGTGGCTTAGAAATGCAATATATTGTGTGTGTGTTATCTATGGAAAAGAAACAATTTTGATAAGTTCATCAAATATACGTGAACACATGATGAAGGAGGGGCTTGATCTTCATTTATTGTCACGGGTCAGCTTAAATGGATCATAGCATGGTCTCATGTTGGGAAGTAGATTGTTCAATTATGTTTGCCTTTGGGCCAGGTGATTGTAGGTTTCCTATGGTTGGGTTTCAATGATGTATCATCTCTTACATTGAAACGAACACTCTGACATTTTGCATGGTTGAAAGTTCCTAGCTTGGGTTTGGTTAGGAAATGTAGGTTAAGAATATTTTAGGGGATATAAGAAGTTGATGGTCATGCCCAATTGACAAGGTCATGTTAATGCCATGTGGTGATTAGTATTCTTGAGTGTTTTGGGACACTCAAATGGAACAAAATGTCCATACCCATGATAAATGGTATCAGAGCCATGTTCAAATGTGGAAATTGTGGAAGTGTCTCTTCACCACCAACACCCCTTCCATCGAAGGAGCTCATGGATATATGTTTACAAGGAAATAAAAAATTCAAGTGGGGGAGAATGTAAGAACCTGACTTGGGGTTTCATAGACAATGACACGATGGAGGGAACACTATCATACTTGGAAAGTTTCATGGTGATTCCATATGCTTTTGTATCCTTGGTGACCAACTCAGTGTGATTTGTGATATAGTTAGGATGGTGTACCAACTTGTAGGATAGGAGTACCAAGGACATCCCATCAAGTAATATGGGCATCTAGCAAGGTGGTACATAGTGGGATTTGGTGGAATATGTTGTGTCTTGGCAATGTGATATATTATGTGTGCTATACATGGTAAGGAAACAATGTCAATAAGTACGATTAATCTATGTGAACTCCTAAAGAAGGAGGGACATTATATTCACTGACTATTATGGGTTGTATTAGGTGAATAATAACATGGTATCACATTGGGAATTTGGTTGTTCAAGTATTCTTGTCTCATAAAAAGGAGGGGTGATAGTAGGTTTTCTATTGTCGGGTGGTGATGATGCAATATCACCTATAGTAAAATGAACACTTTGACATTATTCTCATCAAGACATGTTGGTTAGGGGTAGTCTAGGTGATATAAGTTGTTGATGTTCATTCCCAATTAGTAAGGTCTTATGGGTACCACATAATGACTAGGCTTATTGAGTGGTATGGGATGCTCAAATAGAATGAAAAGTCTAGACCTATGAAAAGACTATGCCAAAACACCTATCACAATGAAAATTGTCTTTCCATATGCTTCTTCCTTGTGCCAATATAAGGCATTTTTCATAATCTTGGAATTGGTGCAATCATGTAATAACATGGTTCTACAAATACTTGTTATAGAGACCAAGATATTTTTTTTGAGGTTTGATTACATTTGGATAACAATTTGAAACTAACAAAAAATTCTATATGGATTGATTGGTGATTTTTTTTGTTAAATACATGGAGGGGAAAAATGATTAGAGATCTATATTTTCACCATAGCTTGGAGTGTACACTTGCGGTAATATTTTCTCTGCAAAAATCCATTTGGTATGAAGTCTTCACATTTTTTCCCTAATTCTATTTAAATTAGTAAAAATACAGTGAACATAACAAGTTCAACCTCCTTTTAATTTCAATTTGGGCCTTATTCTCGACGTTGTTCTCACTAGTCCAGGATTCTTGAGGCTCTAGTTGATGGGAGGATGATGGGATTGGAGTGATTTTGGGCATAAATTTGTCCCCTATGAACTATTTGTTCACTTTTTGGGGTTTATGAGAGGAGACTGTGATGTACTTTGTAGTAGATCTTGGAAAATACAAGAGAATCCACCAAAAAACTTCACTAAATTAAACCCTTGAACATCAAAGATACCGAAAAATTCACCATAGACAACATAATAATGTATCCATCAATTATTCCTTATGGAATAAATTACTCCATGAGCCATACTTTCTACAAGACAATAGAATTCAATACACCTCCAATGGAATGATACTTATGTGTATTTATACTTTCTCATGAGTATTCCTAGGGGTATATGCCAATTACTCCTTATTATTATATTATTTCCATTTTAATCACATAATGGGCATATTCCATTATTATAGCCACATTATATGCATTATCCTCTTGGGTACCTCCCTAGGTACCCCATATTTTCCTCCCTAAATACATTATATACTTCGCCCAAATATTGAACTAATACCTAAGTATGCCAAGAAACTCATGATTCAACCTAAAAAACAATGAAATATAAGTATACATATAATTTAAATGAGAAATTGCACAAGAACATGCTATATAGAGAAAGACAATAAATAACTAAGAGCCAATTCACTCTATTTTATTGTGATATATTTGCAGGGTTTGATTATATAGAGAATCAAGAGAATCAAATTGTATTACTAAGAGAATCAAATTGTATTAGAAAGTAGAGGATCGAGAGCTTGTCATGTGGATCAAAATAAAATGTTGTGCAAGGAAATCATAAATTACAAATATATTTAATTGAAAATATTGAACAAGACAACAATAATGCAAACACACAGAATCAACACAGAGGTTTACGTGGTAAAACCCTTCTCGCAAGGAAAACCTCAATGGGCCAATGATAATTGATATTCTTATTTTTCAAGGGATAATTTACAACAACCAATAAAAACAAGATTCCAAGAGTTCATTCAACAATTCGACCCAATCTCTATTCCAACATTTTCCCCTATGGGCATACATGAATAAAAAAAAAATTCATACAGTTACAAAATTTTTTCCATCATAATTGTGCGCCTATGCGAAATTTGGTAGATTATATTCAACAAATAATTGAATAATAGGAGCCACGAAATCTGCTAATATCCACAATATATTGGGAAGTTTGTTGGCATATCTCAACAATCTCCTCCTTGACAACAATTTACCTAATATATCATGCCCAATTTATTCATCACCTTCCCTGCAAGCCAAGAGAAGCCAAGCACGATTGCAGATTCTCTAACAGTACTAGTTTTGTGAACATGTTTGCAAAAATTTCTTTTGTATGGAGATTTTCCAAAGCCACTCCACCTTCATCAACAACCTCTCTTACTAAATGATAATTAATAAGAATATGATTTGTCTTACTATGATAAGCTGAAGTTTTATCCAAATGAATAGAACTTTTACTATCGGAAAATATTTTTACCTTGTCCTGCATCCTTCCAAACTCACCTACAATGTTTTTTAACGAAATTGCCTCTTTGAAATCATGTAAAGAAGCTACATATTCTTCCTCCATAGTGGATAAAGAAACAATATTCTAAAGATTTGACATCCAACGAATAGCTCTAGTTGCAAAAGTAAAGACACATATTGATCTTGATCTCCTCTTGTCCAAGTCACCTGCAAAATATGAATCAAAATATCCACAAACTGAATCACTACTACCATTATAGGTGATATTATAAGTACTTTTTCCACTCAAATACAAAACCACCCATTTCACAAATTCCCAATGCTCTCTTCCTAGATTTTCCATTTATCTGCTAACAACACCAACTCCATGTGAAATATTTGGTCTTGTACTAACCATTGCATACATTAAAATCCCTAGTGCATTAGCATACACTACTCAAGACATATATTCATTTTATTCATCCGTACTCGGAGATAAAATTGAAGAAATATTGAAATGGGAAGCCAAAGGGATTAATACTAGTTTCACATTGTTCATACCAAACCTCAAAATATTTTTCTCCACATACTCTTGTTTTGATAACCAAAACTTACTATTTTTCCTGCCTTTTTGTATCGCCATGCCCAAGATTTGTTTTTCTGCTCCTACATCCTTCATATCAAACATCCTAGACAAGTGAGCCTTCCACATGTTGATATCAACCATGCTCTTGCTTGCAATAAGAATATCATCAACATATAACACCAAAGTAATGAATATGTCATTTTCCAACTTTTTATAGCAAACACAATGATGATACCCACTTATTCTAAAATTATGTCTCACCATGAAGGAATCAAACTTCTTGTACCATTTACTGGGTGACTACCTTAGGCAATACAATGAATTCTTGAGTTTGAAAACAAACCTTTTATTATGATTCTAAACAAAACCTTTTGGTTGTTCCATATATATTTCCTCATCCAAATTACCATGTAAAAATGATGTGTTAACATCTAGCTTCTCTAACTCCAGATCAAGTAATGCAACTAATGCTAACACGATTCAAATTGAAACAAGCTAAACAATTGGTGAAAAAATCTCATGAAAATCAATACATTCTTTTTTAGAATACCCTTTTGCAACCAGTCTTACTTTGTTCCTTTCAACCTTATCATCATCACCCTTTTTCAGTTTGTAGACCCACTTGCAACCTACAATTTTCCTGTTTTTCAAGAGTTCTACTAGGTCCCATGTTCCATTCCTTTATAAGGCATCCATTTCCTCTTTCATTTCTACTTTCCATTTAGCACTATGATATACCTCAATTGGTTCTTGATACCAACTAGGCTATCCTTTATTAGAAATCAAAGCAACAAATGGAACATAAATATGATACCTTTTAGGAGGATTCCTAACCCATGTAGATGTCCTTAGGGATGATTGTGGTTGATCCAAATTTTGTTGGTTATTATCTTTATTTCCGTTTTCATCTGCAGGAGATTCTTCATCAACATCTTCAACAACCTCTTTATGTTCATTTCCTTTTGTAGATAAATGAGTTTCAAACCGAATCTATTGAGATTATGGTACTACTTCCTGTTTCATTTGAACATCTACATTTGATTTTATGAGTAACAATTCATCAAATATGACATCTTTGTTAATGGTGATTTTATGGGAAGTAGGGGCCCTCAATCTATATCCCTTAATTCCATCACCATACCCAACAAATATAACACTTTTTTATTTGGGATACAATTTAGAACAATGATGTTTAGGAATAGGAGCATAGTCCTCACAACCAAACATTTTAAGATTTTAATAATCACAAGGGTGACATGTCCATAGCTCTTTCGTAAATTTAAAGTCTATTGTAGTTGACGGTGATCAATTTTTACCAGATAACAAACTGTAGAAACTACTTCTGCCCACAATTCATACTGCAACATGGAATTACTAAGCATGCTCCTTGTTGTCTCTAGTAGAGAATTTTTCATCCGTTCAACAACATCATTTTGCTAAGGAGTATAGGAAGTGGTTTCATTCCTTTCAATCCAAGATTCCATGCAATAATTTTTAAATTCCATGGATGTAAATTCACCTCCATTATCTGTTCTTAAACATTTTACTGACATGTCTGTGGTATTTTCAACTAAATCACTAATCGGCTTGAAAACAATAAATACATCAACTTTTCTTTTTAACAAATAAACCCACACCTTCCTAGAGAAATTGTCTATAAATGTAACAAAATATGATGATCCTCCATACGAGACTATAGGGGATGGTCCCCAAACATTTGAGTGAACGCAATCGAGGATACCTTTACTAATGTTTGCAAAAATTCAAATTCAAAGAATTTAAGCTTGGAAGTAACTTATGATCTACTAGTGCCTTAAGCCCTTTCTCGCTCATATGACCCAAATGTCGATGCCATATATGAGTAGAGTCACTGGCACTCTCTGATATTTTTGTTTCATGATCTGACTCAGTTCTTCCTTCTAGATGATAAATTTTCTCGAACCTTTTAGACTTCATGACCAGTAAGATTCCTTTGAACACCTTCATAACTCCACCTTGAACGATACACTTGTATCCTCCAGAATATAGGAGTTCCAAAGATATTAGGTTCTTTCTAAGTTTAAGTACATACCTCACATTAGTTAATGTATTTAAAGAACCATCATACATTTTAATTCGAATGCTACCATTTCCAACTATTTAATAGGAAATATCATTTTCCATTAAAAAAACACCATCATCTATAGTGTAACAACCCCCTTCAATATGACTACAAGCAAATAAAAAGTGCATTTTTTTTTGTTTTAGGAAAGAAGGTGACGACGAAAACAACTTAACCACACAACTGATGATGAATGCAAGAATGCAGTTTAGGCAACAGGAAACTATGACTCCATGCACTAGCGCGAGAGAAACTGGGTGAAACATGCATAGAACAACAAAGGGAAACAACTACCTGCCTGACAAAACAAGAACACACCTACCATCTAAGGGAAAACCTCCTCCTCTCGACACCACGGCCTGGATGAACAAAGACTAGATCCTCAAGGTGCGCAAACCAAATGCATGAAGGCGTTCAACCCATGCGCCAAAAGAAAACTTACAACACTCAACAACACTCACACGGAAGGCACCGACTCTGGCCAAGTTATCATTCTCCTATATCCAATAGGTGCACCATGATCCCCTCATCAGGATTCATGTCGTCTCGAGTGATAAACACGTCAATAACCTTCGCGCAACAGGTCCTATCTGGACCAAGGACTCTAGATAACTCTGACATGCTAGGAGCCAAAAACTGACAAGAAGGATACACACATACCCCAAACAATGGGTCGCCCAGACGCAATATGACTACAATCAAGGAAAATATCAAGTTAGTACCCAACTCCGCCAACAACCCATACAATAACTGATAAGCCAAATGTCTAAGTGCAAAGGTTGAATTGTTACCAAGCTACTAAAAATAAAAGCCAATTGATGCTATTCAAGAAATTTTAATGCTATCTTGTTGTTTGTGAATAATTGTCATCTCGATGTTATTCAACGAGAATTAATGCTATTATAAAGCGCTATCTAAATCAAGCTATACATTACAAGCTATAAATGCCATATAATTCAAACTACACATTACAAGTAAGGTCGCTATACATTCAATGAGAAATTAATGCCATATACATTCAATGAGATTTATTGCCATATGCATTTAATGAGATTTAATGCCATATTCATCTAATGAGATTTAATTGTCATATGCATTTAATGAGATTTAATTCCATATTCGTCTAATGAGATTTAATTGCCATATGCCTGATCATAATTAAATGTCATTCAGAGGCATTCAATGCAGTTGATGCCATTATTAAATGATATCCTACAACAATAATTATCATTGCTAATTAAAAATAGAGGAAAGTTGTCCAGAACCATAATGCCAATTATGGTCACTGTCACGTAAATGTAAAAAAACTCAGGGGTAAGGACACGAAATAAATTAGTTAGTTGTCTAGTAAAATTGCTAAATTCGTTGTCATCAACGCATAATCAATTACAAGGTTGTCTAAAATACACGGAAGATATCGCTTTCTGAATAAGATATTGTTGTCAAGTGAAAAAAGAAACAACAATTTAACCAAAATATTGACACCGTTCATTGTCTAATTAATGATTTAATCAAATAAAAATTCTAGCTAACTTTTGTCATGTGATTAGCTGTGGTAAAATCAGGATTACTGCCCACGCCAAAATTTTCTACCCACAAATAATTCCACCTAAAAATGAATCGCTATCCAATGCTAACAGTAGTTACAGCCATACATGTTCTTAAAATGTAGAGGTAATTATAATCCAACATGTAATTAAGCTGGTGTCCTATTGAAGGAAAATGAAACTAAATCCAATTGCCGACATGTCAAATTCGAGCATAAGTAAATGTAAAATCGCAGTCAAGGGGGTAAAATCATAGTCTTTAAAATGGAAAACTCATAGTCATCTTAAAGGAAAAATCATAGTCCTTATAAAGGAAAAAATCGTCAGAGCAATATCTCCAAGAAATGAATTGCTTCCAAGTAAAAACAAATGTAGAGCAATAAGTTCAGGCAATGAAAACTCCTTTAGAAGTTGCAGGGAAATAAATAAATGAAAAATGCATTCCTAGAGAGGGAAACATTGTCGGGTAACAAGCAAAGTCGCAATCCAGACAAGGGAAAAATCGTTGTACAAATATAAGCCTGTAAATTAAAAGTATTCTATAGAGTAAAAGGGGAAATTGACTGGATTACTTAACTGTTATAAACTAAAAGGGAAATCGTTGAACCAGAGGTAATTATGCAAACAAAAGAAGAGGAAAGAAGATTGATTTCCCCAGGGTAAACTTGCCATTTGAATGCATTACAGGCACATAATGCAATCATCGTCCACTTCTATCCAAAATACGTAGTGCATTGCCATTAAATAAAAACGATGTACATTACACACAACAGAAGGGAAATATATAATCATTTTCATTAAATAAATATGCAGTCTCATTTCCCATTAAAAACAATCGCATTATCCATTAACTTTAGTCACATTTCCATTAAATATGCTTGCATTTTCCATTACACAAAATCGTTTGTTTTATTAAGAAAGTGTACAGAGTTTTAACATCAAGGCGGTGAGGTTGTTTCCAAGCAAATTGCAGTCAATAAATGTAAACAAACGCCCACCAATATGCCCCACTAACCAGCAAGGTGCAGGCCTTTGATGGAGAAGAAAAACATGCCAAGGGAATAAAATAGCAGGGGAAATCCTCCCTTAAAGTAAAAACAAAAGTAAGTCCTACAAAGTGTCAAATCGCCATATTAACAAGGGGAAAATCGGAGTCACAACCAGTGTCCAAAAACGCAGAAAAAAAAACTTCGCTAGCAATCAATAAATTGCACGGTTAATTATTCACATCAAGCTGCAAGACAACACTCTACTTGGAACAATCAACAGGGCTAGATGACTGGGCAACACATCCTTCACTCCTCATCCATGCACAGAAAAGCAGGGCATTTGAATCTATAGGTCACTGTGCACCGAAGTGACGACTGTCGATTCGGCTCCTAGCGTACTGCTCAGGCATGGACTGAAGAGCTACGGACAAATATGAAAAGAGAAAAACATCACAACAATCAACAACCAAAGGGAAGTCTAAACATGCAGGGATCGAAGCCAAGGGAATTAATCAACAACGAGATTAAGGCTATGGGAGTAATTCAATTATCAATTAAAACGCTAAGTCAATCATTTTCTTTAACTAATTAAAAACACATAACTAAAAGCGTAAGTATACTAATAATCTACCATGCAGAAATAAAGGAAGCATACTGTATCCCAATTCAACCGCTCTGAGTTGTTGCCCTGCGTGCTCCGCGCAGCTCCAACTTTTCGACTGATGAGACTTCACTGGTACATCCCAACCAATGCTAGGGGTACTCTTCTTCCTCCTTAGCCCCCCAAGCCTAAAAGAGGCCACACACACTAAAACAGAGATCAAATAGCTTCCATCTCGCCTCCTAAGGCTGATCTACCACTCCTCAAAGAGCTAGGTATCCCAACTCCCACAAGCCAAGTCATTCAAGTCTAAAATTTTGTAGTGTAACGTTACGCATAACTGTTAAGAACCAAATATCAATATAGCATAGAAAAACCTCAAAATAAGTACTCAATGCCTTGAAAAAGAGATAATTTCAGATAATAAGCCTCTTCGAGTGGGCAACCTCCTTTTACCGCACATAAATGTTCAAGTACCATATGATTCCAAATGAAAATGTCTCCTTGGTATATATAGGAGACTAGGAGGTATAATTACAACTAATGGAATAAAGCCGACATAAATAAAATAACATTACTAATATAATATGCCCCAATTAAGGGGTAATGAGCCAATATTAGGGATGGGGCTTAACATGCCCCCCTCCTTGATACAAGTGTTGTCTGCAACGCGGGTAACTCAGATGCTTATTTATAAAGATCTGTCTTCCCAAGTGGAATTTTTAGCTGGTAGTTTCCTCCATTTTAATGAGATACTCTACCTCAAAATGGATAAATTCCTCTGGTGAATTCTTTGTCAATGATGGCTTCCGGGCTCCAATATGATTTTTCCTTCTCGTAAAGTTCTAGCAATATAGTTTTAAATAGGATCTTGTCACCTATAATCTTCTTTTAAGCATGAAACATGCGACTTCGTTGTACTTGTGGCAATTCTGGTAACTCCAATTTTAATGCCATAGTACCAATCTTTGCAACAACACCTTATAAGGGCCATAGTAGTTTGGTGATAATTTATTATCCTTCTTAGAATGCTTGAGGGACACATCTGGTTGTGATATTAAACACCCAATCCCCTACTTCCGAAATTCTTTCCACTATGATGTTGATCTTCTTATTTGTTTCATGTGATTCTGCAAGTACATAGTCAGGTTGTCCTTTAAGATTTGGAGAACTTGTTGTTGATGCTCGATGTGATTTTTCCATAGCTTGAACCTTAGATTTTTTCTTTTAGAGAAGAAGTGATGGAAGGAGGGGTGTTATCCATAGGAATGCCACTTAAATGGGCCTCATTTTTGTTGTAGTATAAAGGAAGTGTTATACCTGCATTCTGTCAAAGGGTAACCATTTGAACCATTTTGTTCATTTATTAGAGACAAGCAATGAAGGTAGCCTTCTAGACATTTGTTCACTATCTCCGTTTGTCCATCAGATTGAGGATGATAGGATGAGTTTGTCCATCAGATTGAGGATGATAGGATGAGCTATGAGCCAATTGAGTACCCAAACAAGAAAATAATTCTGTCCAAAAATGTCTAGTGAAGATGGGATTTTTGTCACTTACAATAATCTTTGGGCTGCTATGTAGCTTTTGAACTGTCTCCATGAATGTGGTGGAAACTGTACCATATTTGAAGGTGTAACACCACTTTTCGGTGCCAAATCTTACTCATTCTGATACCAAATTGTAGCAACCTTTCTATTACCATACTTCACGGAAATATAACACTCACTCTCTCTTTTTATAAAACAACATGCATTTAAGCAATGAAACAACATTTAAGCTCAGAGTAAGTCTAAAAATGACTGCTATCATAAATTTAGACATGACATTAGCATTAGTTCATATGCACAGTAGAATACATGATAATTATAAATACAAATACATGCAGAAACATAAATTAAAACATCATATGGTACTTATCTTGGAAACAGTAGTAGTTCCACCAACCAAGTGCAGGCCTTCCACGAACCTCCTAGCCTTAGACCACGCTGCTCATCAGCTCAGCAGTGGGTCACCCCCGAGCTGGGACTAAGATCCATCCCAAGGTAAGGAATCCTAGGCTAGGCTAAGGTTATAGGGAAAACACACAGTCACAAAGAAGGAATTCTCTCCCTGGAACCACTCATGCTTACTTCCCACATACTCTCCTTCCCCACATGCTTGTTCCACCCTAGGAGTGTACACCTTCTGTGTCACCCAGACAGTCCTTCAGCTGCTAACCTTATTTGCCTTGGGTTACAACAATAGACTGGACTAGAAGTCTCCGAGCTCTGTGGAAGCTACAAGATTCCTTCCAGGAGTTCTCTCCTTCCTCTGTGCACTCTCTCACCTAGAGAGAATCACTCATAGGAAAAAAACCTATTCTTCCAACCTCAATCACCTCTCTCACTTGGAGAGAGTGTTGCACAAACTGGCCAACAAGCCACATGTAGTCCAGCACTGCGTGGCCACAACAGCCAATGGGGAAACAGATACAGGCTTTCCAACAGGACTAACAATGACAAGATGGTCTCACGGTTATGGCTTGGGGGTAGAGATTCCACACACAACTCGATCTGTTCATACATAGGATGTCTCAGCTTTCCAGAAATCAACACAGACTTTTCCTGTTCAGAGGGTATACGGGGTATTCTTGTATAGGTCAGACCGTTCACGTTCAGATGGTCGGATAGAATGGAGGAGGAACCCCCGTAGCAGTTGATGAGAATGGAAGCAAAACCCCCAACACGACTCATCTCAACCCTTTTATTTGCATGTGCCTGGGTTGACACTTGTCACCCATGCAACTGCATGCATTCCTTCATCATGCATTCCTTCCATTTGGAAGTCACATGTCATTCCAAAATAACTTAGGATAAAAACATACTAATCACATGTCTTTTTGGAATAATATTAAATAATTATTCCCAAGGCTTAAGCCCCCTAGGCTTAACACTTAGCCCCTTTTCCCACCTTCCAACCCTTAATCCCTTTCCCTCTGTATGGATTCTTAGTCCCCCATAAGTCATTCATCGTCTTGGCCTGCATGTGGTGATGTTTATATTTTATTAATGTGCTGCATAAATACATGTACAAAATCAAGCTCTTGGCCTTCAACACTTAGGCTCTCTAGCCTAATAATTACATAAGCCCACCAACTTATATTAACTTTCCTCACCAGCCTATAAAAACATAATTACAATTCATTTCACAAGTATGATTTAGGATCGACCTTGGGGACAGTACTATCCCCCTCCCTTATTTTTGCACTGTCCTCAGTGCAACTTTCACACTGCATCTGCAAGCTTTTCAAAATTTTCAAAAATATGTAGGTACTCTGCCGGCATAATATCTTCATGCTCCCATTTTGCATCCTCAGGACCGTACCAGGTCCACTGGACCTTTACAAGCTCTATGGCTCGATTCCGGAGCTGTTTGCTTTTCCTGTCCAATATGCGCACATGATGCACTTACAAGACACCTTCTGGCTCCACCTGAATCACATTCCAATTGATAACATGATTAGCATCAGGTATATATCTCTTAAGCAGTGAAACATAAAACACATTATGTATAGTCATAAATGCAGGTAATGCAAGCATGTATGCAACTGGCCCAATCCTTTCCAGGATCTCAAATGGCCCACAAAATCTTGCTGCCAACTTGGCCACAATTTCCTAGCTTCAAGGAACTCCTGTTAGTTTTTATTTTCAGGAAAACATGATCACCCACTTTGTATTCTCTGTGGGTTCTGTTCTTATCAGCATAACTCTTCTGCCTGTCTTGGGAAACTTTCCAATTCTATTTAATTCTTATCATTTCGTCTTCCATATCTTTGAGAAGCTCAGGCCCAACTACTACTCTGTCAGCTGGATTATGCTAGCTCAGTGGAGTGTTTCACTTTCTTCCATAAAGTGATTCAAATGGGCTCATCTTCAACGATGTGTGATACCCATTATTGTAGGTGAATTATAGCAAATACAGGTAGTCTTCCCATCTTGATGGTTTATCCATCACATACATTCTCAGCATGTCTTTTATTACTCTGTTCACCCTCTCTGTCTGTCCGTCTGGCTAAGGATGATACACTGTACTAAAGTTCAGATTCGTTCTGAATCCTTTGAACAGTCTTTTCCAGAAATTTGAGGTGAACTTTGGGTCCCTATCTGACACAATCGTCTTAGGAATTCCATGCAAGTGTGCCACTTCTTTTAAGAAGATATCAACAACATCTACTGCCTTGTGAGTGGTTTTCAGTGGAATAAAATGGGCAGCTTTTGTAAGCTTGTCCACCACCACCATGATTGAATCATGTTGCTTGTCTGTTCTGGGTAATCTCGTAATAAAATCCATTGTCACCACTTCCCATTTCCACTCAAGAATGGGTAAAGGCTGCAACAACCTTGTTGGGTGCCTATGCTTAGCCTTAAATTTCTGGCACTTCGTACATTTGGCGATGTATTTAGCGATTTCTTTCTTTAGACCCAACCAAAAGTAATGGATTTTGACTGCTGCTATAGTCTTTTGATATCCAGGATTTCTAGCATAAGCCACATTATGCATTTCTTTTAGAATTTCCAGCTTGAATTCTCAGACATTGGGTACATACACTCTATTTTTATATAGAAGTACGCCATCAGTTCCGAAGGTGTAACTTCCCTGGGTCTATGGTCTCTCACGCTATTGTAGCTTTGCTACCAGACCTTTGTACTACAAATCAACATTTACAGCTTCCAAAATTCTATCCTTAATCTCAGTCCTGTACATGCTAATGGCTATAGCATGTAATTCATGCACTTCTCTACTGAGTGCATCAACCACCTTATTTTCTTTCCATTTGATATGCTTGATATCAAAGTCATATTCACACAGAAACTCCAACCATCTATTTTTCCCGGCGTTTAAAGTTGACTGATCAAATAAATACTTCAGACTATTGTGGTATGTTCTCAATTCGAATCTCCTTCCCATGAGGTAATCTCTCCATTTCCTCAATGCATGGACGATTGCTGCTAGCTCTAAATCATGAGTGGCATAATTCCTTTCATGCTCTTTCAGCTTTCGGGATTCATAACAGATTACACATCCCTCTTGGATAAGAACTCCTCCCAACCCCTCCTTACACACATCTGTGCACACCATGAAATCCATATTTGGATTTGCAATCCTCAGGATTGGAGTGCTGGTTAACAACTGCTTCAATCGTTGCAAATTGTTCTCACACTCTTCAGTCCATTGAAACTTCGTCTCCTTCCTTTACAAGGAAGTAATAGGGTGAGATAACTTTGATAACCCTACTATAAACCTTATGTAATAGCCTACCAGACCCATAAAAGATCTAACTTCTGCCACATTGCTTGGCACTGACCATTCTCGGATGGCCTCAACCTTTTCAGGATCAACAACGATCCCTTATTCTGAAATAATATGTCCCAAGTAATGGATTTGCCTTTGATAAAATGATCATTTGCTAAGCTTGGAATACAAGTGGTGTTCTCTCAACACTTGCAGCACCATCCTCGGGTGTGTTCATGCTCTTATTCTGACTTGGAATACACCAAGATGTCATCCAGGAAGACTATGACAAACTTGTATAAATAGTTCCTGAATACACCATTCATCAAGAACATAAAAACAACAGGTGTGTTTGTCAGTCCAAATGGCACCACTGTGAAATCATAATGACCATACCTTGTTCTAAAGGCAGTCTTGCTGATGTCCTCATCCTTTATTCTCACTTGGTGATATCCTGATCTGAGATCTATCTTCAAAAATACTTTTTCACCTTTGAACTGATCGAAAAGATCACCGATCCTTGGCAGAGGATACTTGTTTTTGACAGTTACCTTGTTCAACTGCCGGAAATCAATGCACATCCTCAACATATCTTTCTTCTTCATGAATAGGACCAGGGCACCGCAAGGTGACATGCTTGGGTGAATGTACCACTTCTTCAAAAACTCTTCAAGCTGCAATTGCAAATCTTTTAGCTCTGGCATACTCATTCTATAAGGAGCCTTCGAAACTGGAGTTGCTCCAGACATCAAATTTATAGAAAAATCGATGTCCCTTTTCAGAGGTAGTCTAGGCACCTCCTAAAATACGTATTTGAACTCTATGAGTACCTCATGGTCTCCAATATTTGAGACTTCATCTCTGGATGCTTCTTCCACACGATCTGCAAATAATTGACAACCCTTCCTATAGCACTTCTTCAGCTAGATGGTTGAGATTTCCATGACATCCACAGCTCTAGGAATTCCTTGGACTATTTTCTGATTTCCCTCCTCAGCCAGGCATGTGAACCTATTGTTATGGAAGTCTAGGAGGGCATGGTGCTGGTCCAACTAGTCCATCCAAATTAAGTAGTCATAAGAGACTAAAGGCAGGACATTCAATTCATCCTTCGTGTTCAATCCATTCATGTCCATCAAACAGGATTTAAGCAATTCAGTGACCTTCCTCTTGGTTCCTGTAGCCAACTATACTAACCAAGACCTTTCATGTTTGCTTCTTGATAAATGAAAACTTTCCACCACCCTAGGATCTAGATAACTATGGCTAGCCCCTAAATCAATTAAAATAATTAGTGGTCGATTGTTAATCATACCTTCCACTTCAATCATGTGCGATTGAAATTCTGCTTGCTTGATGTCCAAGGCTGCGTTGATCCTTGGCATCCTGCTGCCCATATCCTCCACTGTTTCATCTTGCTGAACATTATGGATGGTTCTCGCTTTATCTTTTCTGTGGGGGAAGTCTCTGTACCTATGGTTTCATTTACAACCCCAACACTCCATAGGTGGTGGTCTGGGCATTTTCTCACTCACTTCAACCTTCCTGAGCTCTCTAAAAGATGACTTTCCCTGAGGACTATTTCTAAAAAAGGGAGGCTTGCTTCCCTTCTGCCTCTGTTCCTTCTTAAACCTCCTCTGGTCATCCCAAGCCTTCTGAAAGGTAGGATTTTCTCTTTGTTGTTCATACAAGCATTTCTCCCTTCTTATTGTTTCTTCCATAGTCTTAGGATCATCATACTGAATCTTATCATTGATGGAAGGTGGAATTCCACTCAGATACCTCTGAATCTTGACAGTCTCATATTTGATGAATGGAACATACTTCAGTAGTTCCAAGAAACTTCGTTCATACTCATCAATGGTCATGTTGTCTAGCTTGAGTTCAAAGAACTCCTTCATATTTCTATCATAATATCTTTTGGTCATGCATTTTTTCTCGAAACACCTCTTAAAATCCTTCCAAGTGATATCTTTCTCTCTGATGTGCTGCACTTGCACAAACTGATCCCACCACATGGATGCTTTTCCTTTTAGCTGGTACATCACAATTCTTCCTTCTGCATGAGTGGAGTAGTTCTGTAGTTGGAAATATTTCTTCATGCCAAGCAACCATGTCTCGACATCTTCCTCCTTCTTTTGTTCTCCATCAAATGTTGGAGGCTTGATCTTGTTCATCTCCCCTTTCAATTCATCCTTTCCAGATTTTTGGTGTTTTCTGGTAGGGGACGGGCTTGAACTACTATGTGTTTCCTTTCCAAAATGCTTCGGGGAGAGACGGTAATGTCTGCTACCACTCCTCGATATTCTTCTCCTCTCATGGGTTCTAACACTTCTTGATCTGTTTGTGTCACTCTCTTTTTCCAATTTCTTTTCTATTCTTTCCAAGCTCTTCAACATTTTTAAGTTGAATTCACCCTGTCGATCCCTGATTTTCATGAGATTTTGGTTATCAGCTCGGCGAGCCTGGGCATCTATCTTCAATTTTTCAATGAGTTTCATCATATGTCCTTATTTATCTATCTCTTTTCCATGCCCATTAGAGTTTGTTCCTTCGACTCCCAAGTTGACATCCTTTGCTTCTCTTTCATCCTCTGAAATGGAGGCACTCCACACCTCTTCCATTTCCTTACTCGACGTCTATTCTTAGCTATCCTGACACTCGTTGAACTTTGCACACACAATGTGGAATCAATCTGAAGTTTGTCAAGACCTTAAACCTTCAAGAAAACTTACAACAGTCATAAGCCAACGTGATGCAGGAGCATCGCCAGCAACAAGCGAGTGTGGGACAAACACCATCACATTTTTGCACATGTCAAAATTGGTTGCAATATTTTGAAAGTTAACTTTAATGTAATAGTTAAGAGAGTGCATACTTCCAGATTTTAAACAGATCTTAAACGATCTGCTCTCATCTGTAGGATCAAAAGGCATTTATACATAATTAATGTAAGTAGGTAGGTTTAAGTTCTAGATTAGACAGTTTTAGGGGCTGGAAGGAAAACCGACTATAGACACCCTCATCTTGTATCATTGTAACATTATCAAGAATATCAATAGAGCATAGAGAAGAGAAGAAGTAGAGAGCTGTGTAGAAGAACCCATGTACAGAAGTTCTGAAATTAATATATGAAGCTTTGATTCAGACTCATGGTGTTATAATACTTTTTGTGTGTACATGATGAATGTTATGATTGTGGTTGCTTTACTCTTTCTGTTGTACATTTTATTTTATGCTATGTATGTATGATTTCATGTTAAGTGTTTGAAGTCTGAGAGAGTAAGGGATTGAGTTTCAATTATTTCTCTTCTTGAGTAAAAGTTTCTGCAAGGAGTGCAGTGAAGCATCCGCAAGGAGTGCATTGATGGGTTCAGAGTTCACCTCTGAAAGCTCATGAGGGATACCATTTTTCTCATTTTCTGTAGAAGTGCAAGTCAGGCATAGAAGCCGTGCAAGGTGTGTGCAGGCTGGTTGGAAGTTCGGAGCTTATCAACCAAGGAGAGGATTGAAAGACTGTTGGCACAAAGAGTTGTTCAGAGTCAAAAGAACTCAAATACTTAGACGTATTTGAATAAGCGTTCGCAAGGAGTGCATGCAGAAGTCTTTTAGGAGACTTGATTTGGCGAAAGAAAGCTCAAGAGAGTTAGCGTCTTCAAGTGTTGAAGAGAAGAAGAGGATTTTTTGGTCATCATGAAGAGGCCAAGTCAAAGTGAAGAGGATCGCTGAGGTGATTCAGAGAAGAGGTTCTTGAAGAAGGAATTTGGAGGGTCGAGGTTCTACAAGGAGAACTACTGAAACAATGAAGATCGTTAGATCTGTAGAAACTGCTAGGTGGATAATGGTCAAGAAAGAGCCATCATTTGGATGGACCATATTAATGTCAGTCATTGATCAATATTCCTAGGGCCATCAGATCATTTCGGCATTTCAGGATTCGAGAGTCTGAAGTGCAAGCCAAAATCCTTGGCTGAACAAACCCCTGAAACGCGAAAAGGAGGTTTTCGTGTGTGGAAGTAAGGAGAAGCAAGTTAAATTTTCGGAGCTTCGGATTTTGGAGTTTCAGAAGTCTCGAGGGAGAGAGATCAGGACAAAGGAGGGGAGAAAACCCAAAATCACAAGTCGCAACAAAGGAAAATCGGAATTCGGGAAATCGGGGATTGCGAATACATAAGGTGGTTCTAGAGTTCCAAACCCCTGATACTCGGAAACCCAAAGAAGGAGAAGGTGACACGTGGAAGGACAAGAGACTTCCTATCGAGGTTCATGAAAGTAGTGAGGAGAAGTTCCATTTGGGAATTTCGGGACTTCGGAGACCAGAAGACGGAGGTGACAGAGTATTCGATCCTTAGCATATCGAACTCTTGGTACGTGAAAGTCTGAAAGGATTCCAGAAGACGTCATTTCGTCATTTCGGGGTTCGGAGGTTCGAAAGCCCCGAGGACTTAGTAAAATCACATTTCAGCGATTGAAACCCCAAAATCGCGAAGAGAAGGGGAAGGTTGAGACACTTGTATTTCAACAAATCATTAATTTGGGTTTCAGAGGTCAAAGAGGCAAGGTGCTCGACCACGGGATTCGCAAAATTGTGAAATCCGGTATCTCGAAATAAAAGAGGATTTTTCCTCAAGGTTTGTTGTGGGTGTTGATTTTCCGAAAGGGAAATAAAAGAGCCAATTGAGCTCTCAGGGGGCCAAAAAGAAAAGATCCTGTGCGGATCCTAACCTGTGGGTCTTGGGAGGGGTCTGTGTCAGTTGTGGTATCAGAGCTTGATTTTGTTTGTATATTTTAGGTAGTGGAAGCTAGGGAAAAGGAGTACTCTAATACACATCAGTTGTGGTATCAGAGCTCCTTCTCTATTTGTATATTTTAGATAGAGGGTGTGAGAAAGATTTACAACCATGACACCAAGAAGAAGAGACGGACAAACACCCGATCCACTAGAGGAAAGGGAAATGCCAAGGAGGGGTAGACAATTACCTGATCCACCAGGGGCAAGAGAGATGCGTGAACTACGTGCCAGGATTGATTCCATGGAAATAGCACAGAGGCACACATTCAGTTCTAGGTATATCAACGAATATGAAAGTGAAGATGAATCTGGACATGGAGGAGAAGAAGATGTAGTAAAAGAATGCCTATTCAGGGTTGTTGCAAGGATAGGTGCCAAGGAAAAAATGGGCATTCCAGTATATGAGGGAAACCTAGATGTTGAAGAGCTTCTAGACTGGATTAGATCTCTGGATAAGTATTTTGACTATGAATATGTCAAGGAAGACAATAAGATTAAACATGTTGTCACAAGACTTAAAGCGCATGCAGCATTATGGTGGGATGAACTGCAGGCTGACAGACGCTGCAAAGGCAAGCCAAAAATCAAGAGTTGGGATAGAATGGTTTTGATGATGAAGGAAAAATTCATTCCTAGGGATTATCAAATTACTCTGTTTCAGAGGATGTAGAATTTGAGATAGAAGTTGATGTCAGTGAAAGAGTACACTGAAGAGTTCTACAAACTAAACATTAGGGTAGGTCATCATGAAAGTGATGATGAAAAGGTTGCTAGATATATGAATGGTCTAAGATATGACATCTATGATGAGATGAGCATGATGACCATCCGAACGGTGAAAGATGCTTATCAGATGGCTCTAAAGGTTGAAGAGAAGTTGAGCCGAAAGAAAATCCAAAGAGGGTGAGGCAGAAGTCAAGCCAAAGGTAAAACAATTGCTCAAGACAAAAATAAAAAACCTAAGGAAGAGTGGAAGAAACCTCAAACTCAAACTGAGAGAGGTGGAAGCTCACAGAGAGGACAATATGTTGATAACAACACTTTTCCTCGTGCTAGAGGAAGAGGAAGAGGCAGAGGTGGAGTGGTAAAATTATTCACATGTGGGAAGAATGGGCATAAGTCTTATGAATGTCCAGATAAGAAGAAATAAGGAGGTGAGACTCACATTGACGAAGCACAGAGATGGAATGTTCAGGCAGAATATGTTGAAGGTGGAAGATCACTAATGATGAGGAAAGTTTTGTTAACACCATAGAAGGAGGTAGAAAATCCAGTCCAAAGGAACAGACTTTTTTGGACTGCTTCCAAGACCAAAGACAGGGTATGCAAGGTCATCGTGGACAATGGTAGCATAGATAATATCATTTCTATAGAGATGGTAGAAAACCTAGAGCTGGAGACTATTGAACATCCAAACCCATATAGAGGTTCATGACTACAAAAAGGTTATCAGGTAAATGTCACTAAACAATGTTTAGCTAAAATTAAAATAAGAGGATATAAGGATGAAATACTATGTGATGTCATTCATATGGATGTTTGTCATCTATTGCTAGGTAGACCATGGCAATATGACAGGAATGTGATTCATGATGGGAGAAAGAACACATACACCCTGGAGAAAAATGGGAGAACTCACATGTTGTTACCAATTAAGGATAAAGAAGTGACAACAGAGGTAAGAAACACTGTACTTCTCATGAGTGGGAAGCAACTTCTTAAAGGGATTAAGAAGAAGGAAGAAACACAATTCATGGTGGTGAGGAAACCTCAGATTTTTTTAACCATTACTAGGGTGGATGATTTACCAGAGGAAATCCAGCAACTACTGGAAGAATTTGCTGATATAGTAGTGGGCGAACTACCTCGTTCGTTGCCACCTATCAGGAGTATAAGTCATCACATCGATATTATACCTGGAGCTAGTTTACCAAGCAATGCAGTGTATAGATTGACGCCTCAGGAGAATTAAGAAGTCAAAAGAGAAGTCCAAGACTTAATGGAAAAGGGATTGGTTAGAGAAAGCTTGAGTCCATGCGTTGTTCCAATAGTGCTCAGTCCAAAGAAAGATGGAGGCTGGAAAATGTGTACAGACTCAAGGGAAATTAACAAGACTACCATGAGGTATAGATTTCCATTGCCAATGACGGATGATTTGATGGATTGTTTGAGCGGAGCCAAATTTTTTTCAAAGATTGATTTGAAAAGTGGATATCATCAAATCTGAATGAGAGAAGGTGATGAATGGAAGACAACATTCAAGACTAATGAAGGGCTATATGAATGGCTTGTTATGCCATTTGGATTAACAAATGCACCAAGTACTTTCATGATATTGATGAATGAAGTCTCGAAGGAGTTCATTGGAAATTTCGTCATTGTATATCTTGACGAGATACTGATTTTTAGTAGGACAGAAACATAACACTTGAAGCATTCGACTACACTGATGAAAAGATTACATCAAGAGAAGTTGCTGATAAATATGAAGAAATCATCATTCATGAAGACAAAGCTCATTTATTTGGGATTTGTGATTTCTGCAAATAAGTTGAAAATGGATCCAGATAAAGTGGAGGTGATTAAGAATTGGCCATCACCAAATTGTATCTTTGAAGTTCGAAGTTTTCATGGATTGGCTAGTTTCTATAGGAAATTTATCAGAAATTTTAGTGGAATTAATGCACCGATGATGGACACAGTGAAGAAAAGACATAAATCTTTTCACTGGATGGAAGAAGCAGAGAAAAGTTTCAATTTGTTGAAACAGAAGATTACTGAACAACCAATTTCGGTGTTGCCTGACTTCAACAAGACGTTTCAAGTCAAATGTGATGCTAGCAGATTTTCCATAGGAGTGGTATTGAGCCAAGACGATAGGCCAGTCACGTACTTCAGAGAGAAACTGAATGAAGCGAAAGTGAAGTACTCCACATATGACAAAGAATTTTATGCATTCATACAAGCACTGAAAAAGTGGAGGCACTATTTGGTTCCTAAAGAGTTCATTTTGTACAATGATAATCATGTCTTGCAATTTGTAACTCAACAGGATAAGTTGAATCAAAAACATGCAAAATGAGTTGAATATATGTAGAATTTTACTTTTGTAATTAAACATATTTATGGCACTGCTAACAAAGTTGTTGATGATTTGAGCAGAAAATGTTTCCTGATGCAGTAATTTACAGTCAAAACTTTAGGTTTTGATAATCTCAAGGACATGTACAGAAGTGATCCAGATTTCAAAGAGGCGTATGAGTCATCTGAGAATCCAATTCTCAGGGATAGGAGTCAATGGAATGAATATATGATCCATGATATATTATTATTCAGAGACAATCAACTGTGTATTCCAAAATGCTCCATGAGGGAGAATCTGTTGAAAGAAAAACACAGTGGAGGATTGGTCGGACATTTCAGTCGTGATAAAATGTTCTCGAAATTAAATGGCTCATATTTTTGGCCAGGGATGAGGACATATGTCAAACTATTTGTGGACATATGTAGAATTTGTCAACACTCAAAGGGAAGAAGATAGAATACAGGGTTGTATCAGCCATTACCCATACCTGAGAGGTTGTGGGATGCAGTGAGCATGGATTTTATATTAGGGTTGCCAAGGACACAAAGAGGGTTTGATTCAATCTTTGTGGTGGTAGAGAGATTTTCTAAAATGGCACACTTTATACCATATCAGAAAACCAACGATGCAACTCATATTGCGAACTTGTTTTTCAAAGAAGTTGTCAGACTTCACGGCTTACCAAGGAGCATAGTTTCGGATCGAGACACCAAGTTTGTTGAACATTTCTGGAGGACTTTATGGAAGAATCTGGGGACAATTTTGTCTTTTATATTAGCTTATAATCCTTAGATCGATGGATAGATAGAAGTTGTGAATAAAATCTTGGGAGATTTACTGATAAGCCTAGTGACTGAACACCATAGTCAGTGGGATCACATTCTGCCACAGGCAGAATTTTCTTATAACGATTCAATCAATAGAAGCACAGGGCAGAGTCCATTTCAGATTATTTATGGAATGCAACCAAGGGGAGTTTTTAGAATCTGAACTGAAGGATTCAGAACAGAATGAAACTAGAAGTGCTAGTGCAGAGAATTTTGCAGAGGCAATGAAAGAACTTCACAGCCAAGTGAAGGGGTGATTGCAGAATTCAAGCCGACAGTACAAGCACATAGTAGATCAACACGGGAGAGAACTTGAATTTGAAGTTGGTGATATGATTCTTGCACACCTAAGAAAGTAAAGGTTCCCAAGGGGAACATATAACAAACTGAAAATGAAAAAGATTGGACCATGTAAGATCATAAGGAAATTTGGGGCAAATGCATACGAGATTGAATTACCCGATGGGGTTGTAATTTCACCGATATTCAACATCTCAGATTTGTACCCTTACAAAGATGAAGAAGCAAGAGTAGACAATGGATGCACAGAGGTTCAGTGGACTAAACAAATGCCTGTAGTTGAAAAGCCACAGATGGAAAGTATAGTTGACAAGAGAGTCAACAAGAGGACCAGGAGAAAAGAGTATTTTGAATACTTAGTCAAGTGGAAGGGATATCCAATTGAAGATGCCAGCTGGGAGAATGAAGTAGAAATTCAGAAGCATGGACAGACAATGCAAGAGCTCATGAACAGGAGTCCATGAAAATTTTCAAGCAAGGGAGTATGATGCAGGAGCATTGCCAGCAACAAGAGAGCGTGGGACAAACACCATCACATTTTTGGCACATGTCAAAATTGGTTGCAATATTTTGAAAGTTAACTTTAATGTAATAGTTAAGAGAGTGCGTACTTCAATATTGTAAACAAAAATTGAGCGATCTTCTCTCATCTATAGGATGAAAAGACATTTATACATAATTAATGTAAGTAGGTAGATTTAAATTCTAGATTAGACAATTTTAGGAGCTGGAGGGAAACTCGACTATAGACACCCTCATCTTGTATCATTGTAACATTATCAAGAATATCAATAGAGCATAGAGAAGAGAAGAAGCATAGAGAACCCATGTACAAAAGTTATGAAATTAATATATGAAGGTTTGATTCAGACTCATGGTGTTATAATACTTTCTGTGTATGCATGCTAAATGTTATGCTTGTGGTTGTTTTACTCTTTCTGTTGTACATTTTCTTTTATGCTATGTATGTATGATTTCATGTTAAGTGTTTGAATTTTGAGAGAGTAAGGGAATGAGTTTCAATTATTTCTCTTCTTAAGTAAAATTTTCTACAAGGAGTGCGTTGACGAGTTCAGAGCTCACCTATGAAAGCTTAGGAGGGATACCGTTGTTCTCATTTTCCGTAGAATTGAAAGTCAGGCACAAAAGTTGTTGATCAAGATTCCCAGGGCCTTTAGGTCATTTTGGCATTTTGGGGTTCGAGAGTTCGAAGTGAAAGACAAAATCCTTGGCTGGCCAAACCCCCGAAATGCGAAAAGGAGGTTTTCGTGTGTGGAAGTAAGGAGAAGCAAGTTAAATTTTCAGAGCTTCGGATGATCTGAAAACAGATCCAGAAGCCTGATAGGGCTTGAAAAATGCTCAAAAATGAAAGTGCTCGGAATGTGATGAAACCTGTTCCATTGCGTCCGTCTCGTCTTCCTGATTCCGGTGGTATAATTTTTATCGCAAACGGAGTCCGTATGAGGAAGATATCACATTCTGTCCGAAAAGCCAAACAGGCAAAATTTTGGGATGCTGACTGTACCTGTCCGTACAGTCCGTACAGACACGTGTCAGTCCGTACAAATGACATGGCAGGGCCGTACAGTTGACGTGGGCCAACCAGAAGGCGACATGTGGCAGACAGAGATGACGACACGTGGCAACATCGGGACGCGACACGTGGCAGGTCCGTACGGAGGACACGTGGCATCACCAGGACGCGCCACGTGTCGTACGGATTTGGCCTTTTTGGCATGCGGTCGGACCAATATGGAGGTGACACGTGTCACCACTCACAGGGTGACACATGGCGCGATGACGTCAGCATCGACGTGGCGACCATACGATGACGTCAGCAGGGACACGTGGCAGCATAGCAGGAAGACAAGTGGCAGGTGACGTGGCACAGTTTGATTGGTTGATGCGGGCGAATAGCAGGATGACGCGTGTCAGGTTTCTATTGGTTTTTAAAAATCCATGTGGCCCAATCATGGGCTGCCACGTGGCGCTTCATCATTGGCTTATTGGTTTTGGTATGGTAAAATTGTTGGGCTCGGCCGGGGTCGAACCCACGACCTCCGGATGGGCAGCGACTTGGCGGGAGAGGTCTAGCCACTTGGGCGGCGGTGGTACTTGTTATATGCGTCAGAACATATTTAATTTAAGATGAAACGAGAGTTCACACGGCAAGAACAAGGGCCGGGGCTTAGCCCCAGCCCTCACACCAATACATAGAACCGTGACATATGACCGGAACACTACCACCGTTTGCGCGCGGTTATCAAATTAAAGCCACG